>JBAMBQ010004985.1:0-40521 GCA_037044495.1 Stegana nigrithorax
GGCTGTGGCCCAATAGCTAAAGTTCAGTATTGCGTATTATGTGAAAAAGGAAGGAAACATTGATCATTAATGGCATAACATTTTTGATAGCTTCCAGAATGTTCCGCTTCCTTCGTATTTAAAAGTAGCAGGGGCATGATCGGCTGCTCAAGCGTGTTTTATCATTTTGGAAGGAATCGCGTGTACATAGCTTTATGAGGCAACTAATCAAACTACCCTCGTCGTTTTTTAGCATATTTCTATTGTTTTTCTGTTCTCTCTTTTTGCTTGTTACATTTTTTGGTATACCGTGATAGCCCTTTGCTGGCCTTTTGAATTTGTACATGCTCTGCGCAACGAACCGCAAGCATTTTAATAACTTCAGTCATTTCTGTAAGCACGTCTGTCCGTGTGTCGGCGTGTATGTATGTTTTCGCAGCAAAAATTTATATTCATTTAAATTAATTTTGCATTTTCATATGTGCATACGCACACACAACAAAATCCCTCAGTTAGCGGCATTGGGCTGCGGAGCAATTGTGGGTTGTTTGTTGTTAGTTTGGCGAACAAAAGTTGAATGAATCTATAGTGGCATGGAATATTCGTATTAAAGCTAACATATTATGTGATGTGATGTGATGTGATGTCGGATTGAAACATCATAATAAATTTCACAAGGTAGTCAGCCTAACCAGGGATCTAATTAGTTTTTGTAATAAAGCATAATATCAGGTCTGTCTTAGTGATCTTAGCGTAAAGCGTTCTCTATTAATGCAGAACAGAAATGAAACGGTATGCGAACTTGAAACCGCAGAGTGTCGTCCTGCTCGATGCACATTTCCTATGCTGTAGGATGTTTCCATTGTGAACCATACAGAGAGACACTAGAGTCATCATTAGTATAGACACTGTCTTGCATTCGCTGTAGACACTGTGCAGAAAGCAAAAGTTAAGTGAAATCCTTTCGCATTAAAATACATAAAAAAAAAAAAAAAACGGGAAACTGCCAATAAAAATGTCAAAAATGAATAATAAAAAGGCCAAACCACATGGGTGTGTGCATAGAAGGACATTTTCCATAAAATGTTGCAAGGCAATCATTGCATGTTATGTTGTAGAAAAAACGGATTTTGCAAGTATAACAATTTGACAGTCACTTGAACTTTGGCACATGATGCTTACCCGGACGCTGCTGGTGCTGCTGCCGTTCCCGTTGCCGCTGACGCTGACACCGATTCCGATTTAAAAATCCATATCCCAATGTGAGTACGACCTTCTCAGCTCGACGAGTGAAAGCAGCCACACCAGCAGCAAAAACAGCACTAGACGACATGAGACATGAGTTGACAAGGACAAATACACGCATCGACAGACAGACAGACATACAGACAGACATACATACAGGCACTCAATACTCGTAGTCAATAAAAGCAAAGCAAAAAAGAAAAAAGGCAAGAAATCCTTTAAACGCATTTTTATACTGTAATCCGCTTGCGTTTTCCTCCTTAGTCTCCCCGCCTGCTTGTTGCGCTTACCATTTATACGTCGCTGCCTGACTGGCTGTAAAAGCACAAATAAAGCTTAGCATTTAAGCAGCAGAGTGTGCGAACGTACCAAGGAACGAAGCAGCAGAGGAAGTGAAGCTCAAAGAAATTCAGTTGTCGACACGAACGACTGATAGCGACGGGCCTGCTCCTGCTAGTCCTTGGATTGTGGTGTGTGTGTGTGTGTGTGTGTGTGTATGTGAGGTCTGCCTTGTCAGTTGTCGTGTCATGTCATGACTTTTACGTTAACTTTCAATTTTTGTTTTTTTTTTTTTTCTTTCGTATTTCTTATTTCCTTGCAATGATTCTTTTTGCTTTACTTATTTCATTGGTTTAGCGTTTCTGATACCGATTTGGTTTGGCTTAGTTTTTAAATGCGCTCACAAGCAAATCGTTACGTATTAACCTTCAACGTTTTTATTTTGATTTTCGTTTTCGATTTTCAGTTTTATTTTCATTTTGACATCAACATTTCAACAACTGCAAATAGCAGAAACTCAATTCCGCTAGGTAACTCCTGTTGATCCGCATTTAATTTTGAAGAAATAAAACGTTGAGAAAACTAAAAAAAAAAACAACAAGCAAACATAAAAAGACAATGGATATACACGCGAGTATATTTGAATACAACCATAACGGGTGTTTTTTTTCTTCTCAGCTACAAGGTCACTGTGAACAGTAAATCTAAGAAGTTGCAACATTGGGGTCCCCCGAATTACATTTAAGTTTGCATATATGTAAATTGCAGCGGTGTCAGACTAATTACACTAAATAAAACTTTAATAAAGGAAAGCTAAGAAAATAAATATATCAATTAATTTTCGTTTAAAAAAAAGACACCCTCATGTCTGTAGCGTGACGACAATTGGTAGACGACAGTAAGACAAATCAGGAAAACAAAAAAAATAAACAAAAGTATTTTTAAAAAAGAACAAACATAAATTAACTTGAAGACAAGACGCACATGAATTTACACACGGCAGGGCTTACGAGTCACTATTGCCATCTCTGTCTGTCTGCCTCCGTCACTGTAAACGAGTGTTTACCTTTGTGCTTTAGGTCTCACATATGGAGCCTTTGTGCTGGGTGTGCTGTGCTGTGTGTGTGTGTGTGTGTGTGTGTGATGTGTAGTATGCGGAATGACATTCACTGACACTGAGCACTCGTCACATGGGGCAAATGCAATAAAAAATAAAACGTTTCCCAAATAAGCGCTCGGGGAGTATTACCTACGCTCAGCACAGCTTAGCGCAGTTCACTTCTCTTGCCGCAAGAAAATTGCAAAATGAAGATAAACGCTTGAAACCTCATCAAACCAGACCAGAAGAGTTTCGAAAAAGTACACAAAAAGAAACAACAACGAATATGTGAAAAATGAAAAAGGAAGTTAAAAAAAAAAATGAAAATCAAATAAGCAAAGCTTTAATTCTTTGTGCAAATATACACAATAAAGTCCTTTTGGCAGGAGTGCCATGTTGACTTTTGCGATTTCATATTATTTTATATTTTTGTTTTTAACAATTTACTTAACATGCAATAAGTACACATTTGCATATGAATATCTTCTCTTTGGCTTTTCATGCGTTTTCTGTTTGATGCAAAGGACCCACATGCTCTGCCTTTTTGTTTGTATTTGTACTGCTATTTAGGCTTAAGATTGCAGCTAAGTGCAACATTTTTGCTGCTACTTAGCATTGACTGTAAGCAGATCAAAGCCGATTTCATACAAAGCATTAAAGGAGTCGTTCTTTCAAATAATTCTCAAGGTAATGTTTACCGCTTTAATGCTTACATATATAAAGGCAAAGTGAAGAATTATTTGAGTAAATATAAATTTTGATTTTTAACATATTTTTTTTAAATAAATTTTTGCCATTTGCATAATAGTTTTATTACGATTATAAAATTTTTAGCACAAATGCGGCCGAAAAGTATGCTATACTTTTTTAAAATTTCTGCTGCTTTGGCAGCCACTTTGTGAAGACGCAGTAGGTAAGCCAAGAACACTTTTGGACAATGATAATATTCAGGAACATACAAATAAACAAATTAAAAAAATAAAAAAAGACAACGGAGTCCATTAAAATACTATCGGAGATTATGTTTTTGGGAATATGTTATGAATATGGGCAATTACGTAATTGTAAATGCTAACATAAAATCGCTATACATGCAGGCAAGCGTAAAATATGTAAATTAAAAAAAAAAAAAGAAACAAAGCAGCAAATTTAAAAAATATTAGCATTGCGCGTTGCGAATTATATGAGTTTGTGGGTAATCTATTAAATGCACGCCTTCATTTTTGGATTTTTGCTTCTGGAGATGCGTGGCAGGAGAAGGAAAAACAAAAACGACGTAAAATAAATACATAAAAGTGTTATACATAAAAAACTGCTGTTGCTGTTGCTGCTCTGCACATTGGCATGCCTGCACGAAAATTGATAACTCGCCCCAACCCCCTGCGCCAGTTCAGCTCAGTTTGGTAGAGCTTAGTTCGATTGCTTAGGCGACAGAGCTTGGCGGCACTTGGCTCAAGCTTAGTTGCGTTTGGCTGCAAGTCTGCTATGTGATACTCTTAACTTGTGCGCAGACAGTCAGACAGTTCGCATATTAGATGTTGTCATGCATAAGTAAATATGCTGTAAGGGCCAAGGACAACAGACAAAGCAGCTACAGCCGCAGTTGCCAAGACGGGGCACGCATGAGAATCCATTAAGCGAACGGCATGGAAGAAATATGTTTATGCTTGACTTCTATGGGTTATGCTACTTACGTACGTTGGCGCGACCTCGATTGACTTTGTGTGTCCTTATAATGCCAACGTGTCGTGTTATCTTTGGCCGCTAGCATGGCGTTGAAAATGATGTTTGCATCTTTCGTGTGATTTGGCAGCTAAGCCGCCTGCTGCCGATCTTACGTATATGCTCATCGAGTTCAGTCGCGAGTCGCGAGTCGCGTTTATTTCGAGTTAATCTGTTATCTACTTCTGCGTTCGTTTCTGCTTATTGCTGTGCTGGCGTATGCGGCCTATCGTTCGGCAATCGTTCGCCTGAGTTATGACACGCGTGTGCCCTGCGTGCTCTGTCGCTTGCTTTCTTGCTTTGTTTGTTTGACTTTTGCCAGCAGTTTCATATATGACATGTGCAAATTATGCACGCTGTCACCTTCGTTGCGCGAAATTGATTGAAAATTGAATTTGCGCATCCTTGCGCTGTGTGCGTGTGTGTTCTTGTTCCTCTTCAGCTTTTTGCCTATATATGCTCATATGTACGAGTGTGAGTACATACAGAACATATGTATGTATCACTTTTTGTGTTCATTTGCAGATGTGCTTTTGGCATGCAACATGGCGTATGCGCAATATTTTATTTGCGCACTGTACACACTCCCCATGCAGAGCCAATAAATCGTGTAAACTTGTTGATATTGCTTGTTGATTAACTGACAGGACTTTGAAGGCATTATTTGTGTATCTTTCGATGTTGTTAATTTTGAGCTTCGTTTGTCTGTTTTTTTTTTTTTTTTATTTTGGTTTGTTTATGTCTTGTTTCTTTATGTGAGCAAAGTACAGAGCACGCATGCATTCGATTGCCATACAATATATTCATTTTTTGCGATTGCATCAATGCAAAATATTTCAAAGAAATGCATGCACATCAAGGTACAAAGAATTATCCGAAGTGCAGCAATTATCTTTTATTTCAGCTAATAATGCCATTAATTATATCGTGAAGCATACGTTTGCTTAGATCTGGCAGCATTGACACTGATCAGCAAAAATGTACGCAGCTACAACTGAGTTGCAGCACAAATATTCATGGCTCACTCAGCTGCTGTCAGGTTCTTTGTGGTGCCCACTTTTGGCTTTGCAATTAATTACAAAGCGCTTCAAACGTTTAAACAACGATTAAGTATTTTGCTTTGTGTGACAAAGTGCAAGCCCAACAAAGTGCATGAGCGGGGGGCATCGTGAGCAGATAAACACACAAACATACACACATTCACTCATACACACATAAACACACTGAGATGCTTCAATGCTTCAATAGATACATATAACTTAAAAAAATAAATAGAAAGCACAAAATCAACAATAAACTTGCGCTGTGTTCTTTCGCTTCCTCCCTGCCTCATCCTTTTCCCCTTATGACATTGTGCCTTGGCCTGTGTCGCGATGTGTGCGTGTGTGTGCTAGTTTGTGAATTGGTGTTGCTTTTAGTTGAAATATTATTTTTTTTTCTTCGTTGGTTTTCCATTTTTTTTGCTTTGTTTCGTTTTTCGTTTTATTTTCTGTTTTGTTTTTGGTTTGGGTTTTTGTGCACATTTTTTGTGGCATGCAGACGCATTTCACCTGCAACAGAGATCAAAGTGTCGTGCAAAGTGCATTTGCGCTATAATGAAAAATGCTGACGATAGTTCTGCTGGCACACACACACACACACACACACACACACACACATTCACACTCACATAAACACACACACACACAGTCTCAGGCATGCCAATTCGAAAGTGTTAACTGCATGACTGACTGCATGCACCCATCCACCCACACACAGCGTATGAGTGTAATAGACTGAAGAAAACAGAGGAAGAGAGAGAAAGAGCGAGTGCGAGCGAGTTAGAGATTATGTGAAAGGGAAAGAATGTGCGCACATGCACACGCCCATGCAATTGCATTTTCATTACGATTTTCAACGCAGTCATCGTGACAGGACATGCCAAGCCAGACACGGCCCCAGCAGTTTTTCAACCTTTTCTGTTTCTTGTTTTTTGTTTTCAGTTATTTATTTTGTATGTTGAATATTTTAGTTGCAGCAAATTTTGCGCTTTCTTAAGCAAATTCAGAGCGCACAGGCTACATTGTATACACAGCTTGTCACCTCATACCCACTTTCCTTCGCCTCGGCGCACTTTGTCCTTGCACAATGTGTCGGTGCGTTGTCATAAATTTTCTTGCGTGCAATAAAATGTCGTCCAACTCAAATAGTCGCGTAAATTCTCACTTACAAATGACTTAATGACTTCATAATTTAATAATGTTTCTTTGGCCTGCCTGCCCGCCTGTCTGTCTGTCTGTCTGTCCTGCAGGTCCTTGCTCACCTCCAATGCCCCTAACCACAGCACGTGCCACATTGTGGCAGCAAGGTGGCACCTAGCTCGCTCGTTGCTTCTTTGCCGTAAGTTTTGCTGGCAGTGTTGCCAGGCAACTGCACCATTTATCATTGCGACAATTTTTCCCTTGACTTTTTTCATTTTCGCTTATTTATTTTTTTTTTCCCCCCATTTTTGTTTTTCCTGTGTGCATTTCTTTGCGTACACTTCGCTTTGCAACTTCTGAGGTCGCAATTTGTTTGTATGTTTGCTTTTCGACTTGCTAGCAATAAAACAAATAGGAAAAAAAAAAAAATAATAGAGAGAAGAAAAAAATCAACTTCGCATGCCGAAGGTTAAATAAAATGTGAAAATGTTAACATGGCAAGTTACAAGGCGCGAGTGCCGGTACGTATATTTGCTTTATGACTTTGTGTATTCGATTAGTTGCCGATTATCCGCTTTTATTATGTTGCACAGTGGTGTGCGATTTACGAGTATTTGCCATTTGACAGCAGTCGCCTTTTAGCCATTTATTATTATCGTACGTTTATTTGCTAGTCGACAGTGACTCACACAAGTAATTAATGTGCAAAATAAAAAGTTCGTGTCATTTATCACTCACTCACTCAGGAGTGCATATCCTGCGTGCGTTGCTTGGACCTTTTCTTGATTTTGTTTTAATTTTTTTTTAAAATGTGGACCTATGACCTTTCTCCTTGTACAATAATATATCATATTATTCCCTTCGAATAATAACTGTGTGCATATTTAAGATTTTTATTGCACAATTTGATCTTTGCAGCAAATGAAGACCTTAAAATGTCGCCATTTGTGGGCACATACGTCAAGGCCAGAGATCGCCCCGCCCACACAATATGCTATATGTATTGTTGCTAAGCATTTTAAGCGGTACTGTGCATTTGCAGTCACTGTAGTGTAGTCCGGCATAAAGCATAGAAAATATGCAAGAAGTGCGCTTAGCTAATTTGCAAATGGTTTCAAAAGAAAAGAACCCAACAACGAGTGTGAGTGCGTCTGCTATAGCCTTGGACGAGCTTCAGCCGACCAACAGCCAATTGCCTAACGACTGTCAGCCGTTCGATGGGCTGCAGATTTCTCTTCGATTTATTTACTTTGTCTCTTTGTTTAAAGAATTTTTAATTTAACGCTCAATAAGTTTTCGCCGAGTTCGGTATGTTTTGCGCGAAATTTCTATGCGATATTTTTAGTTTTTGTTTTTTTGGATTAATTTTGTTTTCACTTTTTTTTTAAACAAGAAGCGCATAGATTCTTTGCATTGGGGTTGTTAATTTTTGATTTGCACAGTTATGCTTTCACAATAGTTGAGCCAACGGCAACAACAATAACAAGAATAACTACATTATATTGTAAAGTCATCGATGTTGGCGTTGTTGTCATTGTCGTTGTTGTTGTCGTCGTCGTCGTTGTCGTTGACATTGCTTACAATTGCCTTGCGTCGCTGTGGCTGTGGCTGCAGCTGGTGCTGTCAGTTTTATGTGTGTGTGTGTGTGTGTGTGTGTGTCGTTGCTTTCTTTTGCTCTTCACGCCATTGCCCAAGTGGGTATTGACGTAGACGTATTTATTTATGTGTGTATGTGGGACTGTTGTAATTGTTGTTGTTGTTGCTGTTGCTCCTGCTACTGTTGATTTTGTAGTTGGTAGCGCATTCGACCAAGATTGATGGGAATTTAAATTGAGCATTTCGTTATAAATATGCGCGCGTTTTACTGTTTTGTGGCAGCCCCAATGGCTTTTAGAACGCTGCTAAGAGAAAACTGCACGCAGACAGACATTATAAAAATAAAAGGACAAACGCCCAAAGTCAGTCAGTCGTCATTCGTTCGGTTAGGCAGTCAGTCAGTCAGCAAATGAGTGAGTGAGACATTGTGCAAGTGAGTGAGTGAGTGAGACAGTTCATTCAGTAAGTTGCTCAGTTCAGTTGTTTTAGTTAAGCTATGTTTGGGTATATGCGTTGCTTTAGTTATACTTCTCTTCCAACCAAACTGGTTCACTTTGGCTTGGTTGGTTCCGTTTCGGTTGAGTGCATGAAGAATGTTGCCGATGACGGTGCAAACATGACGCACATAATTCCTAAGCCATATACAATCCAGCGTGCAAACAGAGAAAAGGACGAATTGGGGTTGCGGAGGGCAAAATTGTAGCTGACATTTGTCCTATTGCTGCTGTTATTGTTTTTGTTGCCATTGTTGCATGCCATTGCGTGGTTGCTATGCACGCACATGCATGTGGTGACAGGTTTATATACTTTTGTGCTTCAACCAAAAAAAAAATAATGAAAATAAATAAAAGAATTTGAAAGAAACAGCAAAAAACGCTTGAAATTGCATAACTGTCACACTTGCCAATGCATACCCGTATGCATGGCATGTGTATAGACGCACAACTATGTGTGTGCGTGTCCCTATGTGCATACAATGGCTGCATTTGCTCACCGCGAAAAAAGTGTGATGCTTGCAATTGTTGCAGTTGTGAATTTAGTTGCTTGTTGTTTTTAAATTGTTTAAATGACACTGCTTAGCTTTCCATACACACAACATGGAAGTTCCGGAAGAACATAAGCCAACTAAATGTAGTTTTATATGCTGACAACATACCCAGTAAGTTCTGCCAAAGCATATTATGCTTTATTTAATTTAATCGTATTTAAAACTACTGATTACTGTGTTTGAAATTACTTTTTATTGCAGCAAAATTAATTTTACAATGCTTTCACAACTATTCATTTTCACACCTGACAGTGTTCTCAACTTTATTGCAACATCTTCGTAAATATTTTGCAGTGCTTGTGCAACTAGCTCTTTTACTATATACTGCCCAATACTGCCAAAACTATTGATTAGCATGGTGCCTTAATACATGCTAAGCACGTCTTTTTGTGTTCGAACCGCACAGAGTTTGCTATCAACGATAGGTTATTCAAGTTTTTAAAACATTGCGTCACTTAAGCTTATCGTGTCTGCTGTCACAAGTAGATCTCCCATATCTTTAAAATTGTGGTGGTTACAAAGCTATGTCTTATTCTATATACCATAGACGCATATGCATGCATGTGGTTAATATTTAATGGCAACAGCAGGCGTCACAGCTGTGGCGTAACAGGCAGTTACCTTAATTTTAATAAATGCTTTAATATTGTTTTTGTTGGCATTTTGATGTAAATTTTTTAATACGTGTAAATCGCTAATCTAACGTTTCGGGTTCTATGAACCATTTACCCTCGACTGCTCCGGCTTTACTTTTTTAATTTAAGCGATTTGTTTTCGACGTTACTCTTCAATTACACTTGAAATGCGATTAATTTTGTGTAGCATGCAGCGAGACGCTGAAAAGTCGGCTACGACTTTGTGCAAACGCAATGAGCAACAACAACAAAACTACAGTAACAAAAAACAAAAACAAAAACAACACAACAGCAGCACACATCGGTGTAGAAGTCACTCAACGTTTAGCTTATTTTAAAATTCAGCGCGAATCATTTTGTTGGAAAATGTTGCACATAATTCTTGTTTAAGTATCTTGTAAATTGCTTAATAACGCCAAAGGGACTTCGTTACACTCATTCCATTCGCACCGCATAGGCAACGGCAACGCAACAACAACCAGTACAAAAACAAAAAACAAAAAAAAAAAAAAAAAAAAAAACTAAAGAAACGACATACACCCGAACACGAAATTACCCCTTTTTGTGTGCTCTATAGCGTGTGGCGCTCGCATGTTCCTTGCAAATCTGTTATGCTGCTTCGTACGGACCAAGAGGCAAACCATTACAATAGTAGCTTAAAAGCTTCGGTACAGCTCTTTATAATTATGAGAGGTTAAATAGAGTATCTTGATTGTTTCACTCATATGAAGTCGACGTAGAGTAGTTGGTCCCTTTCTTTCATGGTAACACCCGCCTGATGGGTCGCTGGTTGAGCGCTGGGCTCATATGTGAAATATAATAGGAAATGCTTTTTCTTTTTGTTCTTTTTTGGAAAATATTCATAATATTTTTTTTTTTTTTATTAACTCTACAGAAATTTAATTTTTTGGGCACTGCGGGTTCTATTAGAATGATTTAGCTATCTCGCTTGCGGTTTGATAAGCATTAATCATAAACTTTTGAAATCTCGTTGTTCCACTTTGCTGTTATCTTTATTGACTATATATTGTATCTACTTACCTCTACTACCTACTTTTACTTATACCATAGAGTTATTTGTGATCATTTTAAAACAAATAAAATCCATATTACTTAAAAAATAGACTTTATTTTGGCTTTTCTGTCATGTGAGTTCCACGATTTGACTTGTCAAAGGCAAAGCAGTTTTTACGGTCTTTACGGGGCTTCTCGTTTATACATATATATATGTAAATACTACAAAAAGGACACAATATTGTGTAGGGTGTATAAATAAAGTCCTGACCGAATGTTTTTCATGCTCACACATTTATTCGTTTTTTAATGCTTTTGCGTACAAAATGGAAAAACTAAAGTCAAATGTGGCGCCTGCGGAAGGGCTGACAGTGTGTCAGTGTGTGTGTGTGCGTCCAGTGGTGTATGTCGGCGGGTGTGTGTATGTGTGTAAACTTGTTAAATTTAATAACAAAATAAATGTTCACGCCGAGTTGAATTTATGTGAGCAAAATGCTTTCAAACGCACATTAACACGTTCTTCAGATGCGCATTCAGACACACACACACACTCACGCACCCACACACACACACACACACACGCACAAACACATACGCAGTCGTGTTAAAGCAAATCAACAGCAGTCGGCTTCACATTGCCGTCTACTCGAGGTTATGTCGAATGGCTTTGCGTACGTGCGCAAGGTGTACAGTAGCTCCTAGTGCGGAAGTGACGTCCTGCCACTCGCTCTCACGAAAACTTAGCCAGGCGGCGGAACCGTTTACCCAAATTAATGTCTAAATTTTTAACTTAAAATTTTGCTGTTTATTAATTTCGCACCCGACACAACGAAAGATGCAGAGAAGCAAAAACGAAAACAAAACAAAAAAACAAATAATATTGGCGCGAGGGTCGCTTTTGGAATTCATTATGCTTATGCTGTTGCTTTGTGTGTGTTCTTGTTTTTTCCTTGCTTTGACTTTTGTTTTTCAGCTAAGCACAAAAGTATGCTAAAAATTAATAACTCGCAGTCTTTGCATACAAAATGAATGGGGCTTTCAAGTGCTGTGAGCTGGAGTGCCATGGGGACTGGCGTTGGACGGCTCGAAAGGTTATTAACAGCATGCTTTGGCCATTATGCAAAACGTTTGACAAATTAGCAAAGCATAAGTTGTTGTTTTACGATGTAAAATGATGCTTGCCGTTAATTGGGTCTAATGCCTCAGTCCTCTGCAGTATGCGGCGCAGCAATGTCAGCGCACTCTCAAATGCAAGCTTCGTCTTTGGCAGCATGCTTATTTAATTTGACAACAGAAATCCAGACAGCGTTGAATCTAGTCTGGAATCTGAATCTAGTAAGGACATGCACAAGGATCAAGCCGTAGCACGTTGAAGTATGCGCCAAGAAAGTTTTCCTAAAAAATCTAATACTAAGTGACTTTCTAATCTTTTAGAGACGTTTTGATAGCCTCTAAGGCTGTTTTACAAGTCTGAACACTTGGAATCAACTAAAGAATGCTTTGCTTAAATGAATTCTAGGGATATTCAAGAAGAACCCATTAGCAATGTATTGACTGCCAAATTCGCTAAAAGTGCAGCTCTGCGATTATTTATTAGACTGGAATTATTCTGTGTGATGCCTTAAAGGATTATAACATTAACACCGCATCCGCGGTTTTGGAAGATATTTTTAGAAATAAGTTACTCCAGACACTGTAGCGAGTCAATGCTGTGAGTCTTGTTTTGCGATTTTGAATACCTTCTTCCACATGCATTTTGAACTTTTTGTTCCCCTCGGTGTGGCTAGAGATAAAAAGAAATGCATGCAACTGTTCGGAAGGTGTCACTTGCATGTTGCCATTTTCAAATGTCGAGTATGAGTCAAAGTTTAGCATAAAGTCGTATGTATTTTTTAGTTTTCGTTCCATTGAGGTTGAAGTGTTTCGGAGGTTGCAGTTATTTTTTGCCAGCTGCTAATTTCGTTTTCCAAGCTGGCGCGTTTAAGTTTTCATTTCTTTGCCAAACACGTTACGTAAATATTAGCACAGTGCCACACAAATACACAACTAAAAACAAACTGAGCCAAACAAAACCAAATTGAACCGAACCGAACCGAAGCGAACTGAACTGAACTCTATACACAGCGCCAGGTGGGATTGGGGAATATTGGCGCTGGGATTGGCATGACATGCTGCGTGCGCCCCGATGCCATTACCTGTGCCCAAGTACATGAGTACTGCGCATGTAGCCACACCGTCCTCGTCTGCCCCATGGTTGGTTGACACAGTCGAATTTTGGTAGGCTCTGGTGTTTTTTTTTTCATTTTTTTTGTTGTTATTTGGCATGGAGTTTGGCATGGGAGTGCGCGCACATCTCGTTGTGAATTTAATATGCAGAGCCGTAATGCGCGCAGTACCGCACAAAGATTCGTCCCTCGATGCTAGACTAGCAGCGCAACGCAGCGCATCGCATCGCATCGAATCGGATGCGAGCTTGTAGCCGGCGAAATGGCAGCGGTTTTGGTTTTGGCTCACGTTCCCAATCAGCTGACCAGGGCGCCGGGACGGGCGCATGCAAACGAACGGTCTGCCTGACCGCCAGGCAGGCACATGCATAGACTATGTCTATGTCCTGCTTGTGTGGCTTGCACTCGTTTCGGGGTGTCTGCGTTTTTTTTTTTTGTTTTTTATTTGGAATTTTTTTTTGTTTTGTTTTGTTGGTTTCTTTGTTTGGCTGCATTGTCCATAAATTATTTTGGTGCTCCAAATTAAGCATACGTCATCGCCTTTCGATGGCTGCTTGTTTGTTCATGTTTGCGGTGTTGATTCCGATTCGGATGCTGTTGTATTTTTATTATTTTATTTTTTTTTTTGTATTTTGTGCGCTCGCCTGAACGTTTTTGCTCTTTTTTTTTTTTTATTTTGTATTTTTATTTCTTCGTTTTTTTATGTTCTTGCACAGCATTCTTTTTGAACATTCAACAATTCATGTTGCTTTGGCAGTGTGCGAGCGTGGCTGTGTGTGCATGACAGCCGATGTCCTTTTTGTGTTCTTGTTGCGCTGCTGTGTCGCTTGGCTCGTCATCGAGCCATTGGTTTTACATGTTGTGAATAAATAATGACTGCCATGATGTGGTAAATTGAATATGGCGTGAAATTAGCTTAAGTAAATGGAATTAAGCGGATTTCACAGTTGAGTGACTATCAAAAAAAAAAAAAAAAAAAATATAAAATAAACAAATACCAGACAAGGACACATTGACGCGCACACCAGTGTAAGCGGCAACATTAGCAGGAATGTGCCGAGTAAGTGTGCGGCGACAGTCTGCAGGAGCAGCAGCAGCAGAGAGTTTGCTTTATGCCTTCGAATCTGTTTGGATTACTTGCGAGATTCTTTTTTTTTTTTTTTTTAAGCTGAGATTTCGCCTGTAACAGCTTGGTGCGTGTGTCTTATGCCTTTGTGCCTTTGTCTCTGACCGACATGAGCAAGTGTTTTTGTTGTATGGTGTTGAAACAGTTTCGCAAATCCTTTTAGGCATGATATACACAAATTTATTTGTTGACTTTTTGTCAGACGCACGCTGTCATTTTTTTCTTGGTGTTCACACTGTTCTGTTAGTTGTCGGTGTGCCCAATGTCTGTCTTTGGAGTATCGTATTATTTTGGGCTCAGGTAGTGATGCGTGTTTGGATATTAGATGTGTAATTAGCGCTCCACGGTTAGGCATGCTGCCCTGTGCATTGTATAATTACATGGATCAATGTCAAGGTTTCTGACTAAATTAGGCAGATTAACATGCAAAGTCTAATCGCAAAATCGATCGCTTTGAAATTGAATCCATAGACAGAAACTCTTGATAAAAGCGGCATGTGCATTGGCCTTTGAAGTTGGCCGCCGCACAACGGTGCTGTACAATTTGATTACACAGTTTTCAAATTATTTTAATTTGCACCGAACTGGAATATCTTTTAGCTGATACAGCAGCGTTTCGTCGTTTTCACATATGTATGTGTGTATATATATACATAGTAATACAATATTCGGCAACATGAAATGCAACAAAACGCTGTAGCATATTTTTAGGCTACTGCGAAATCGCCACAGTGGTTTGTGCCTCTGTACATCATGTTGGGGCGCAACTTCAACAAAAAATGGCAAGAAGGCAAACAAAAATCAAGAAAAAAAAAAAAAGAAGAAAACTCAGATCGTGCAAGAGAATGCATGCAGATAAAAAAGATATTCAAGTTTTTCTTTTGAAATTTTTTGCTAAACATATACGAGAATTGTAAAAACATTTCAATTTTCTTTTTTGGCAGCAAACCAAAAGGAAAAGAAAAAACCAAAATAAAAAACAAAAGAAGGATCAATGTGCAAGAGTGAGTGCGAAAATCGTAAAGAAGATTTCAATTTGATTGATAAATGTTGCATAAAAAGCTTTGAGTGATTTTTCTACAATGGCAGCAGTAAATACAATAACAACAGTAACAGCAACAGCAACAAAAATCTAGAGTACAAGAGGAAAAAAATGAAAATGAAAGCAAAACTGAAATCTGATATCTTACAGTTCGCTTTTGCTGGCTTTTATTATAACTGCCAGTGCTGTGTCGATGTTTGTTTGATTTGATTTTTTGGGAGTGTATGCGCGTGGGCGTGACAGTGGGCGAGGCGCATACAATCGCATCAAGTGGCCGTTACATTTCACATACTACTACGTATGTTTGTCGACTTTTGACTATCGACAACTGACAAACGGATACGGCATGCGAGATACAATATAAAAAAAAAAAAGATTGAAATGAAGTGAAAAAATAAATAAATAAATAAAACAACCAAAATAAGTAACAAGCAAAGCGCCACAGAGAAATGTTCAAAAATCATAAAAGGGGGCAAAAAAATGTGAAAATTTCACAAAGATGTTTATCATTTTCACACCAAACGAAGTTCTGCCTTAGTTTGCTTTTCATTTTCTTATTTCCGCAGTGAGCCCTGATAAAGTGATAAAATGACCAAGCCGTGTGCCGAGTATAAAGCACAAGCAATGCATGGAGAATAAAAATTTGAAAAAATTAAAATGAAACACCTACTAGCAAAAGTTTTGATTTTACCCAAAGGACATGAACAACAATACCAATAATACAAACTAAAAGAAGCACAAAAAATAATAAAAAAAAAAAAAAACGGTCAAATTGGTAACAAATAAAATCAAAACTGGGTAGCACAGCAGTAAAACTCATGAAAATTGTGCTGGGAATATATAAATCCTGTGCAACAAATAATCTGATCAAATCATGCCACACTCATGCGAAAGAGCTGCTAGCCAAGTAGGCATTGCCTTGTCTTGGCTTTGGCTTACTTTGGGAATTACAAAAAAAAAAAAAAAAAACAAAAATAATAAAAATAGAAAATGTAAAAAAAAAAATACAATAAAAAAACATAATAAATAAAAGCAAAGGGAAGGAAAGGCAAAAGCCGACGAAGCTAAATGTAGTCGATTATGTCTACGCCATTGGGATTGCCAAGGACTTGCTTGGCCAAGTACACGAATAAACATTTTGCTCGCAGCGCTTGTGCAGTTGAGCAGGCAGCAAATGCATGGGAGTAAGTAAATGAGTGAACGCATATCAGTATGAATATGCAATAATTATAGGTAGCCACATTACCAAGGTAAACACAGTGGAACATGGAAATAGTTATAAAAACCAAGCAATGCAATGGTAAAAAAGTAGACATGTAAGAATTAAATGAAGAAAAGAAAGCAAAAGAGAGTAGAAGCGAAGAGAAACTACTGAGCTGCAGAAATTATGCAAACTCAGGCATTATTTCATTATTTAGGACTCGTGCATATCCTGCAGCACAATTGAATTAGTTAGTCATGCCTTAATGCACATGCAAGCACACATTCACACGCACACCAACGAATGCCATTACGCATGGATGTGCGTGTGTGTGTGTGTGTGTGTGTGTGTGTGTGTATGCGAATTGTCATAAATCGCATTGTCAGTGTTTAACTTTCTTGTTGGTTTAACTTAACTTCAAGCAAAAGTCATTTGTCATTTTAGTTGGCAACGCAGCAGCAGCAGCAGCAGCAGCACACACGTAGCCACATGCACAACCATCCGGCCGCCCGACCATCCAACCATCCAACCTGTGCACACGCATATGCAAGTTCTTCTGTTCTGTTCTGTTCTGCTCGGCTCTGTTCTGTTGTGTTGTGTAGCGTTGTTTGCTGCTACAGTTATGTATTAATATGCATAGAAATGCTTTTGTTTTTGTTTTAGTTGCCAGTTTTATTATGCTTGTTGTTGTTGTCTGTTGTTGTTGTTGTTTGGGTTTTGTATGGCTTTCTATTTGTTGTGTGTTGTACTGTGTTTGTTACTATCTTGGATTTAGTTTTGTTTGTTTGTTCGTTTGTCATTTTAGTTTGAAGTCAAATAAGCAACAACGTCAAAGGATATGCATAGAAGTTTTTTATGCTTCCGTTTAAGTCTTTTGTTTTCTATGCTGCTATGCACAAACTACTGACTTAATTCGACGTAATGTTGCTGTTGTTGTTCTAGCACAATATATTTATGTTGACTTTTCGTCGATTTCTGAAATGTTGGCAAGCTCCTGAGCGTATGCTACAAATTTCTAATTCCATTGTAGGCCGCACTTCATATGGAGAGCGAGCAACCTATTGGCATTGCCTATGGGATTTTATTGCGCGTTTTGGCTTTGCGAAAGTAGTCATTTGAAGGGTACTTAGCAAGAGCTGCATGAGTTGAAAAGAATTATATCGATTGCATAATTTTGCAATAAACAGCTAATTTACAGTCACTCCAAGGTATTTTATTTATGCCTATCATTGAGCGAACAGTAATTATGATTTGTTTGCATAGGTATCATATCATATCTCTGTTAGCACAAAAGCTGCCACATCTGTTTCCATACGCACTGTAAGGCGATTTTTCATATGCTGCATAGGCTTTCCCCAATACCGTTGTTGTGCTGTTGAATAGTCAAATGAATGTCAAGCAGCTGCCGTTTACAAAAGTATTTAAGCTCGGCTCACTTCATTTCAATTGAATTGAAATGAAAACGCAATACTTCAATTTCAATACCTACTGCAAAATTGACTTAAAACAATTTTCCCCAGATATGTGCATATTGCAGCCGAGCAGCCGAGCAGCCGGCACACTTGCCAAAGCGCAAAGCACAACCCCATATGGGATATGGCATATGCATTGCCAAGCCAGGCCAGGCGCAGCCAAAACAAGTGAATGCAATGCACACTACGCCACTCGAGTGTGTGCCCCTCTGCAACGCATCAAACCACTTCATAACACTACACACCATTGCACTGCTCAGCACTGCACTGCGCTACACTCCACTCCACTCTACTCCACTCCACTTAACTTGAATCCACTTCACTCCATTCCACTCCACTCCACTTCACTCCACTCGATTCGTTTCGTTTCGATTCGATTCGACTCGACTTCATTACCCTTCAGTCTCCGCTGTGACGCATTTAATTGAATTGAATTGAATTGGTCTTTTGGCTTTTGGCATTTTTGCTTGCAATTTGCTATCGGAGGCTGTTATGTATCAAGGCCGGCTTGCTGATATGGATTTATGCCTTCAAATATTTCAATTCGATACACTTATATACAATACAAGTAACAGCAATAATAACTACTGAAACAATAACAATAATAACAACAACAACAACAACAACATGAACAAACATATTTCCATGTAAGCAAATGCGTGCGCAAGCCTCTGTTTGCCAACCTTCAGCATGCCACATACCACAGCCCCGTCGTGCCAGCGCCTTGGCATCAGGTTGACTCGCCTTGCTTTATGGCCCCCATCATCATCGCCATTTGGCAGCGAATGCGCTTTTCATTTCATGCGTATTTGAAATGTGTGATGTTTAACTTAATGTTCCACTCGTTCATTAACTTAATTGCAAGTGCGCACACAGCACAGCGTGCCAAGTGAAAGTTATCGCATCGGGCCGCTGCGTTGCCTGACCAAGGCCTGTTGGTGCTGTAGGCAGCAGCAGCAGCGGCAGCCATACTGGCCCACTGTCCGCAAATGTTTGTTTTGGCTTTTTGTTGCCTTGTTGTTGCCTGTATCGCAAAAGGTTTGATTACAACAAATGAGCTGTTAATGTTGTAATTTGAATGTAATTAATATCCAAGCGGTTACATTCGACTTACAAAAGCGCAGACAGTTAAAGCGTTAATGCTTACGTATCGTGAGTGCGAGTGCGTTGCAGCGGTCGCTTATCGCAGCACAGAGCCGCTTATGTCGAACGAAAGTTGTTAAATTAATAAAATGCTTAAATGATTAAGTGCTGACTTGATAAACCGTTTGACTTATGTATGCACATACTACGCATATACGTGCATATGTGAAATACGTGCAGTGTGTGCGAGTTTGTTTGCTCATGTGTTTATGCTCTGCATGTGGGATATAGCATAATCGCTCTTTTAGGCACCTCTGGCAATCGTTGAATTGATCTTCATTTAATTTATTTGTTAATCGAACTTTGACAGCAGCCACAAGGTATTTTATGTTTTTCTATCGGAAATATTCATATGAGCTAATTGGGCGAAACAAATAAAATGTGTTGCATACTTTTGGGCTCTCTCTTATATAAAATAGCGTCAACTGTCTCCAAGTGCATCTAACACAATAAATGTAAATAAAATAAAATTAGATTAGCATTAATGAAGTACCCAGCAAAATAATTTATAAGTTAAGTCGATCTTCTGTAACACTTAACACACACATGCACACAAACACACACATCCCTCTTCTCATTGTAGCCAATAGTCGACATGCACGCATTTAAGTATTACAGAGCAAATACCAAAAATTTTCAAACCTACATGCATAAGTCGATGAGGCACAGTGCGTCGAACCAGACGCTGGAATATCTTGCACAGAAACTAATTTAAACCGTGTTTAATATGCTTCGAAAATTACTTCGCGTCTGAGCGCGCGAGAATACTCGTGAGTATTACATTACCATATGCGTTACGTGGTCGATTCTGCCAGGCGCACAATAGTAAGATATAACCACAAGAGTGTAATAAATTTTCGTATTGCCTTCAAAAACTGAGCAGAAGACGCATTTGTGCGTGCGTAGCTCTTTTTTTTTTTGCTGTTCTGTTTGCTTAAGCACGCTGAAAGTCGCACGAGCCCAGACGAGACGGGACGGGACGAATGAAGTTGAAGTTAGACTGAGCGCAGGCTACAGCAAGACGAGTCGAATCGATGTGATAAGCGCAGATGATACTTGTGTAAGTGATGTGTAATATTTCGACAAAAAAAAAAAAAGAATTTCTGAACCGGCAGACGATATGAGAGGAGTCTATTACCAAAAAAAAGAAAAGAAAAAAAGAATAGGAAAAAAGAAAAAGTGAAATAAAACTATTTCAAAGGCAAAACTACATATTTGAAACGCTAACAGCATTGATTGCATAAGCAGCTAGCAACAAACGACCGCAGTGAAGACGAAGACGATGAGACGATGAGAACGGCAGCAGCAACAACAACACGAACAACATATCTAAGGACAATCTCAGTCAGCAAATTATGCCCGAGAAATGGCAGGCAACGGGCATGGGTTCGCCTTCAATGGTTGTTAAGTTCAATTCAGCTGCTCATGTGTGCTGTTCAAAGTTTACCGTATCCGTTTTTCCTGTTTGGCTGTCCGTCTGTCTGTCTCTCTGTCTGTCTGTTTGGCTGCTTGGCTGTCTGTCTGTCGGTATGTCAGCATGTGTCTGTCTGTCGGTTTGTCGGTTTATCTAGCGTAGTTGCCGTTGCCAGCCAGCTGTTGTGCGTTGTTGGCGCGTTGTCCTTTTTACGATTTTATTGCTTGTTTACGAGCTACTTTCGGTTTTCTACGTAACCTCGATTCGGTTTATTTTCTTTATCCTGTTTGGTAATTGTTGTTGTTATTTTTGGCATTGCTGCTGTTGCTGATGCTGTTGTTGTTGTTGTTGGTTTTGCTGCTTCGGCTGCTGTTGCTGTTATTGTCGCTTCGTTGTTGTTTCGCTGTTATTCTTATGGTTGTTGTTGTTGTTGTTGTTATTGGCATTGGCTCTTAACTGAAACCAGCAAAGTTTGGTTAAATTGCGGTTTTGCGGGCGTAGCCCTTACGCCCAACACCACAGTTGCAACAACAACAACAACAACAACAACAAAATCAACAACAACAATGATGACAACAACAGCTATAACAACAATGGCAATAACAACAACACTGACAATGACAACAAAAACTTTTACGAGCATATAATCGAAAAAGTTTTTAAGGTTACAGTTGACGCTCCTATCGACGACCATTGACGCTACCTTTGACACCGCATTGTATCGCAAGCATTCCTCTTCCGCTTCTTCCTTCTCATATATGTATGCACATATACGTATATCCTTCGTCTGCATGCCCTGCACGGCTTGTAGTCTTCGCTTTGCGGTTTTAATGCGGTTTAGTCGCCTTTTTTGCCCCGTCCTATTTGCCCTTTTCGCCGGAGTTAACTCCTGTCAAGTTCCCTCATAAAATTCAATGTTCAATGCGATGTGACCCAGCCATTTGGCGATAGTGGCTAGTGTGCGACATCCTCGCACATGTCAGACGCAGAGCGTCTACGAGTCGTCCTGCATTGTTGACAATATCAAAGGTGTTGTATAAACAAAACTTTTGACGCTTCAAAGTTTGGTTTTTTTTTGTTTTTTTTTTTTTTTTTATGTAAAGGAAAAACAAAAAGTAAAACACATAACCCAAGAATAGAAACAATCGAAGCACAAAAACGAAATAGTAATTAAGTCAGATTGTGACAAGCAGAAAAAAAAAATGATGGAAAACCATTTAGATACGAATGCACTGCAAGTCAAATCAGTTTTTTAAAAGATAACAAAAATGACATCTGTAAGGCAGACAAGGTACGATACGAAAATGACATGCGAGCCAACTCCCACTGCAAGCTTACTTAGTCCAATACAACTGCGACCACTCGACCTCGTTTCGTGTTCTTATGTTCATTAAAGTCATTTGTGCATATAATCAATCAATAATGGCGACCAAGTTAAACAGCAAAGTATTACGCAAAGTTCAAATTTTAAATAATTACAAATGGCAGTTTTCAAAATCGATTTTCATACTAATTATGGTAGATGAATTTTTTTGCCATTGTCGCTGCTGGACATGTTGTCTTTGACGTTGACCTTGCCATGGACGGCGTGGGCCGATGTTGATGCTGCAGCAGACGCTCATACTGATGACTTTAAGCCAAAATTAAAAAAAAAAAGACACTCACATTGACGATGGCAGCGATTTATGATTTCAATACATTTCGTTAATTGAATTAATTACACATTTTGCGGTCAGGTGTTGTAATAAAGCGCTGAAAAAAAAAAATGAAAATTGAAAATGGGCAACTATTGGCAGAAAGCAGCAAGTTGCCATTGCCATTGCATGTGGCCAGCCTTTGCAATCAGCGCTGAGCCAATGCTGACAATGTTGCTGACGCTGAATATGACGATGCAGCTCTAGGTAATGATGCTGATGAACATGTTGCTGCATGGGCAAATCGAATTGGACATGAGAGACTAGGAGAGTGAGTTTGGGTTTGAGTTTGTGGTTTTGTGGTTACTTTTATGTATGTGCAAAATATTTCAGTTAAAAGCTTTACTCTTGCTCTGTTGCTGTGTTGCCGCTGCTGTTGCTGCTGATGTCGATTTCGTTGCTATAATCATGATTATTTTTGATTATTGGCAGGCAGCAGACAGCAGACAGCAGGCAGAACTCAGTCGGCGTGTGTTCATTGAGTTTATTGAGGCCGCGTGGTCATCGTGCAGGCGCAATATTATGTTTTGTGCATTTCATGGTCAGAGAACTTGGCTTAACTGGATTTATGCTCATCACCAGCCATCCGGATTCATACATGGCTAGCAAATGCAATTTGCAAAAGCACTCAACGCACTAATAGCTCATCTGCACACGAAATTAATCGAATTATTGAATACATAGAACACATGTCCTGTGGCCATGCGGCGAGGGCACCGGGGCATGAACCTGTTTTATTGTTATTTAATTATAAACTGTTGTCAGTGCATTAAGTTGCTGTTTTAGCTTTAGTTTAATTGCTCTTCAGTGTCCATGTGCGTTAAGAAATGCCAAGCAGACTGTTTAAATAAAATTAAGTATACGCACTGTGCGCTGAAAATTCAATAAAATAGAAATATTAAATAAAATCAAACCAAAAAAACCAAAAAAAAAAAAAAAATAATAAAATAAAATAAGAAAAAATCAGAAAAGAGAAAAAATTTTAATATAAAAAAAATCAAAAAAAAAAAAATTAAGAAACGATGGAAAGGAAAAAAAAAGCCAAATAAATTCAATTTGTTTGCTTTGCGTTGGCAAAATGCAAAATCAAGCGAAATTGTTGAAGTTAATTTTCACTTTTCTACTTGTTTAATCGTTCTTCAAGGGTTTTAATCCTGCTACGGAGTGACAGAGACAGAGCATGTGCGAGAAGAGTGGCGGTGTAAGCGAGAGATAGGAAACTTTTGCAGTTGACAAAGTGTCGCAAGAAGTTTCGATTTATAATTAGCATGCACGCACGCACAGCCAAGCGCAGGCGTAAAGTGGAGGACGCAATCAACAAGGACGTCGGCTCTGGCCACGGCTACGTATACAAAGTTGTACTGCAGCAGGAAGTCAAGTCACAAGCCGAGCAGCCGGATCGAGCACTCAAGCAGGGCAAGTAGAGCAGAGTAAAGCAGAAAAGTTGTTGAAAATCTTTGAAAAATTTTAGTACTGCGTTAGAATCAATATTTCCGGAGGGCATTGCGCTGCCACGGCACGGTTTGAGTCAAAATTTTTACGCTAGAATGAGAAAAGAAATAACAAAAAAAAGAAAAAACGCAGCCAGACAAAGTTTCAACGAAGTAAAGCGACACACGACAGACGGTAGAGACAACAGCGTTGACGACAGTCGACAGCGACAGGCAACGAGGCAACGTTGAATTTGACTTAACGCTTTGCAAATGTATAGCAAAAAAAAAAAAAAAACAAAACGAAAAAACCTACCTATAGCGCTGACGGCTTTAAGTGTTGCAGAGGCATGCTATAAGTTCGAATGTCGCTGCAGTGTAGGTGAAGGGCTAAAGTCATTTAGTTTTGACTTGGAAATCCTCGCATTTTCCCATTTTTTTTTTTTTTATTTGTTTTATTTTTGTTTTCTTTGGCTTTGGCTGTTCGCGACTGCTGCAAGGTTTTAATTACAAGTTTCGACGCGTTTTCGCCTTGAGACAATTTTTACCGCCCATGGCGAAAACCAGGATATCAGTGTACCAGTTCACAACGCAACCCGCTCATCCAGCCAATGAGCGAAGTAACCGATGCACAGCTAAAAGATTCAAAATTAAAATCCAAAAAAGAAAAGCAAAAAACAAAAATCAAATGATAAAAAGATATAAAAACTATAAAAGGCAAAAAAAAAAGAAAGAAAAACCTAACCGAAAATCATCGAAGAAAAAACTTTGTGGAAAATCGAGCGTAAACTTATTCTACACATTCGCTTTCGCTCATACACACACACACACACACACACACACACACACCCACAGACACTGCAACCATTTGCTGCAGACTTTTTCGTTTGCTAAGATTTTTTGAGCTGATATTCGTTTTGTTTTGCGAGTTTTCCCTGATGTCCACAGTCTGCAGTGGCATTATGACTTTGATAAGCTGCTTGATACGCATTAGGTATCACATATCAAGTTGAGCACTGAGCTGGCCATGGCAAATGCTATGTGATTATAGGTTGATGCAAATGCTATCTCGGTTTTTGTTTTTTTGAAAACCCTCGGCAAATTACTGGTCAGCACTATTGAATATACCTTCCCTGACATATTTGTAGATAATCAGTATGCAAAGCTTCGTCCCAATTGGGTGAATGGTTTGCCTTTAAGCTAATTGAATAAAGTGTTTTTTTTTGCATGTCAGTGGCTTTTTAAGTATTTAAATAAAACTATTATTTAAGTACTAAAGCAAAGTGGTTATTTGGCGCTATTGAGCAATATTACTTTAATGTAATGTTCAATGTGCATTAAATACAATTAAAGTCAAGCATACTTTCAGGCGCCGTTTGAATAGTAAACAATATAAAAGGTTTGTGTGTGGCTGTGTGGCTGCCTGTTGCTTATTTAACAAATTAACATCAAAGCTGAAAATTAATTTTAGTCAAATGATAATGCAGTCAATTATCTATTCGCAGAATTGCATTTTTACTCCGCATGGTACAAGGATTTCGTTGCAGCCGCAATGAAGATGCGTTTCAGGTTTCTTTTTGTTATCTGTTTTGATTTTTGTTGCAATGGCGTTTAAAACTTTATCTTGAGAGTTTTTATAGCATCTCGGCAAAATTTTCCACCGCTTCGTTTGGTAAAATAATTTTATTACTGCTACTTACATTGCTCACATGCTCTACAAGTCCTTCAGTAAGCCTTTCTTGCTTGCAGCTCTGGCGCTGCAGCAGGCACACGTCTGCGTGTTGCCTTGCTGTGACTTTGAGTTGATTTACTTGTTTTGTTTTATACTTTTTTGATGTATCTCTGTTTTTTCGTTTATTAACACAAGAATTTTGTAATTAGATTTAACTGATCGATCATTATTGCGGCTAAAAATTGCACAGATTTGCCGATTTAACGCCGAGTCTCGCTTCTCTTGATTTTCTTTGCCAATACGTAAAGGAAAATGCTGTGAAAGCATAAATCCCTCAACTATTTGCCTATGCCTGGCACGTCGCACGGCCTTAGTGCTGCAAATATTTTCAGCAATTCAGCGTCTAATCAATGTCGACACTCTCTTTTTACGTCGCTGATGTGCTGTGGCCAAGTATTGCGCAATTGTCGAGCTAAGCATTAGGCAAGACGCAGTCGTTTGATTGGAAAAGCGCAAATAAATCTCAAATTTTTCAAATCAGACGGACAAAAACATAACTGAATACATATGCCGACGTGCATATTAATTTTATGAACTGAGTCTGCAGAAGTCAGTACCGCTACGCAATGAAAGTAAAATGGCGTCAGTGCCTTGGAGTGTGTTGCAAGTGTCAAAGTCCTGCAGGACATGAACTTGGCTTTGTTGACACTTTGTTTGCATCTTGCTTAATTTTTAATTTGCCGCTTAAGCGAAGCTGTTAACGGAAA
Source organism: Stegana nigrithorax (assembly GCA_037044495.1). Taxonomy (NCBI): domain Eukaryota; kingdom Metazoa; phylum Arthropoda; class Insecta; order Diptera; family Drosophilidae; genus Stegana; species Stegana nigrithorax. Next base: position 25,984 of record JBAMBQ010004985.1, read on the forward strand.
ACGAACTGACGCCGGCATTTTGTATATTCAATTCGAGATTTTTGCTTTAAATTTCCCAAAATCCAATCAATTGGCTGCTGCCAATGCATTTGCTTCTCTGTGCAGCTCTCATGCCAGCCATGTGCGACAATTTGAAATATTTCTCTGGCTGGCATAATTGACAGATTCCCAATTGCATGGAATGCTACAGCAAGGATCAAGGATCAAGGCGCAAAGAGCAAGGATGCGCGTACGTGTGCGACAGACAGCGCTGCTTGCATATGTAAAATTTCGCCAGGTAGAAATTGTTTCGTGACGCTGTCCTTGCTAAACTTTATTCATTTGTTGGTTTTTTTCATCTACTCATTGTAACTTATTTTTCTTTTGTTTATGTTGTTGTTGCCGTATTTCGTATTATTTTTTTAAGGTGCCTTGCAGCAACCAAATAATACATAGAACTTGGGTTTTTTATTTAGTTGTTGTTGCGGTTGTTGTTGCTTTGTTTGGTCTATGCTGGTATTCCAATTGGAATTTCTTTTGTTTATATTGCAAGTGTGAAACGAGAATGCGAAGGACAACAAACAGCAAACGAATCATCAGCAGAAGCAGCAACAGCAGCAGCTAAAGCAGTTGATGGCTGGATGAGGACGTTTGGGGGTTGCGGCATGCGGTCGAGAAATGAACCAAGGCGAATTGTGTTGACCACTACTCGGCACAATCGAGTGTAATAATGAAGTACGATTTGATGATTCCACAGGGAACAGCAATAGTGAGACCACTAACCACAGCAACAGCAAATGCAGCAACAACAACAACAATGACGACAACAACAACATTGCTGATGGGAACATTGATGAAAAAGGACAACAGCAAACAGTTGAAGTGTTGTTATTATTGTTGTTGTTGTTGTTGAAGGAGTTTAGTGTTGAGCACGGTATGTGAGTGGATGGCATGGAATAGTTAAGCTCAGCGCGTTCTGGTTTATGCCGTTCTCGAGTTAAAACAAAAATGCTGCTAACAAATTGTTATTCATGTGGTTGTTGTAGATATTGCCAACACCAACACTAACAGCAACACCAACAGGATAAGCAACAAATACAATCATCAGCAGAAACTGAAACAGAATCAGCAACAGCAAGAACAGAAATGGCAAGACCATGTTTATTTGTTCGTCAGTCTGTTTGCCAGTTTGTTTGTACTGCATTGTGTGCATTGTGTAAAATTCCTTGTTTCCACTTCATTTGTATTTGAAAAGGACGAAAATTAACTCGACTTGACCATGACAAAAATATTTCTGTTTGTGCATATGTCGACGGACACCCAAGTGAGCTCGTGCCTTAAATATTTTTCCCTTAATTTTTTTATTTTTTATTTTATATTTTTGTCGTTTGTATTTTGGCGTTCACATCCTGGCACTTGTACGTTGCCTTTTGTGGCGTTGGACTTCACAATTCTTTGCATAGATTTGTGCTATAATTTTTTTTGATTCTTTTTTTTTTCTGCTCTGATGCTTGTAGTCGATTTTGGTTTTTGTTTTTTTTTTTTTTCTTTTTTTTTTGTTATTGACTGCTTATAGTCGGCACTCGTCGGCACTCATGCCAAAAAGGACCGCTGCCATGTAACCGACTTTGTACCGCTTTGACCTTCGTTGCACTCCGCCTGGACAGGTTTCTTTCGTTGCTATTAATAATAAGTATTGCAAACATTTGTCAATTTGGTTTAACAAATAGAAATAAAAATTGCGACATACGTTTGGCCGACGCTGTGTAGCCATGTGTGTTGCCTATTTTGTGTGATGTGCTCTTTGTGAAAAGTAAAAGTTTTTCATTTATTAAAACTACCCAAGGTTCATTTCATCTGGTTTTGCGGCAACCTTGTAGACATGTTGTTTATGTGCCCATTGACAGGCGTTGATGAGCAGTTAAGTGCTCCTGATAAGCGTCGCATTGATTAATGTTCTGTGGCATAGCTAACATGGCGTATGCGCACTCTGCACAAGGCAAAACCTTTTCGTTGCTGTTTTTTTTTTCCCCAATTATGGGTTAAAATAGAAATATGAATAGTTGCAGCAACAACATTTGCTTTTCATGTATTTGAACTTAAATGACGTGACATTAACAATAAAGCAGCATGACGAACCTTCAAAAAGAACAGCATCGAACAAGTGCAGAAAAGCTGTTTGACAACAAAAAAACACCAACAGAGCATGGTTTCTATTTGATTGAAAAATGTTAGTACGTTGAGCACAAAAAAGCCTGCTGTGAACAAAAAACAAAAAAAAAACGGGAAAAAAACTAAGATTGCCAATAAAGCATCAATTCGCTGCAGTTATGAAATTTCAAGCGACAACAGTGCGTATAATAATGGAAAATATGCAAACAGTTTTTCCACTACAATACAACGGAATTATTGCAAATGCATTCCCTTATCGTTGAGGCATGCTGTGCCGTACATCAAATGCCACCGACATCGTCATCGTCATCGACGCCGCCAACCCGAACGCCAAGCGCCAACTTAAACGCGAACTCTAACAGGGACGGCAACGGCAACGGCAACGGCATCGTGCAGCGTGCATCACCTACTTACAGGCAATTCAATAAATAAATATTACTGATACGCCCCGAGGTTAGTTTTGTGTATGGCATGGCATGGCATCGCAGCGTGTAGCGAATGCAGTTTGCCGTTCATAAAATAAATAGACTGCAGTGCGCGGCAAATGTTACTCGGCCGGTGGGTTGGGGGGAAAATTTCATTCACTAATGGCTCGATGGCGAAGTTTAGCGCAGCTCAGCTCAGCTCAGCTCAGCATGGCTCGGCTCGGCTGCAGTACGGAGTAGCCGTGCATGCAAAGCGAAATGAGTGAAGTCAACTGGCGAAAACGTTTGTGCTATTACGTCAATTCGGTGGGCGTGGCTTAACTTGTATGTATGTGTGTAAAACATATATAAATATATATATATATATATATATATATAAATATATGTGTGCATCTAAGTGCTATTGGCAACATGTGGCGCTTTTATTAAAAATTCATTTGCTCAAAAACAGGCGCACGCCATCGACTGCGACTGCGACTGCGATTGTGTGTTGAGTACGTAGCAGCGACTGCACTCGACTTGATGCCATGTGGGCCAATGTGTCTGTCCATCTGTCCGTTGTCTGTCTGTGTCTATCTGCAATCCATTTGTACGGCATGCTTTATGCTTCTCCTCTTCCTCCTGCTCCTCCTGCACCTCCTGCACTTCTCGGCACTCGCATGCTGGGTGTTCACTTGCTTTAGTTGGCTATGCTTCTGCTTTGGTTTGGCTTGGCTTGGCTCAGTTTGGTGTACAACAGCTTGAGCTTGACGGGGCTGCCGTATAGACTATGCAATAGACATTATCTATTAGGGTAAAGTGATATTGACATGAAATATCCAAATAACAAAAAAAAAAAATAAAAAACAGCAAGTGTGGAATTGGCTTGAAGTATGGTGCCGCATCAGCCTAAACCACATTTTGTTTGAGTTTGTCTGGCTTCCACTGATGTTTAACCTTTAACAGCTGCTGCCACATTTTTATACATTTTTGATGCCCTTTTCGTCAAGTAACTGCTGACGTATCTACGCCTCTGTGCCCGCTCTCGGTCGGGCTTATTTGCTTAGGAATTTTGCTTTTTTCTTTCCTTTTTTTTTGCTTTGTAAACTTTGATCCTTTTGAAAGGATTTTGACCCGCATATGTAAAAGTCGCTTGATGGATTACTTAAATAACTGTTTAGTTATCAAGTTGATGGCATTTAAATTGCACGCTCCAAAGCCTCGACTGCAGGCAGCCGTGAGCACGTCTGCAATGCCTTGGATTCACTTTAATTTGCTTGGCATGCGCTTAGCCTTGGTTGGTTTTACTTTAGTTTAAGCAGATTTTGCAACAGCATAAAATGTTGACTAGGTATGCCTGAACTGAAAACAGCATCGAGGCAATGTAGGCAATGCTTCGACCTTCGCGTATCTAACCTCATTGCATGGTTGTTGTGGATTTATTTTCATGTATTTGCTGTCGTTTCGTGTCACTTCAGTCGCAATTACGCTGAGGTTTATTCATTCAGTATTGTGTTTGCCACTTGCGCTCGGTCGCATAGTACAAATTTCTGTTGCATACTTTTGAGTGCTTTGGCGTAGCCTGTTTTATTAAGTAGCCATAGGCCTTTTAGGTAATTAACATATGTGGGTAATGAAAAAAAAAAAAAACCAACAATAATTAAACAATAAATTCAACAATGAAACGATTAGCCAGAAGCAAGCCAATGCAAGGGTGTGAAGCATACAACAATGAATAAAAAAGAGAAAAAAAAAAGCCATCATGAACCTGCAAAGGACCTAAACAATATAAAGTAAAATCTAACATGCGTGTTGTGCATTTGTGTGTGTGGCATTGTAGTACATGTTGTTGTTGTTGTTGTTGTGTTTGCTTGTTGTTATTTGTGTATGAGCGAGGTTAGCTTTGCTTTGCCTTGGATGGACGCAGCCAAACCAGAAAAAAAAACCCGCGTGAAAAATCTATTATGACATTTGCGGTCTGACAACTTGATGAAAACTGTCGTTAATGATTAAGTCAAACATGCCGCAAGCGAAGCCAAGAAAAAAAAAAAAAAGAAAAAGAAAATGGTAAAAACGCGAAATCATGACAAAATTAGCTGCCACGCTTTGTTGCGTTAATGGCTTTGTGCGGCGTGCTTTATTGAAAGTGTGGGCGTGAAAATCAACACGAAAAGCAAGCAAAGAAAGAAAGCACGAATACGAATAAACAACAAATAAGTGTAATCATAAAAATGCCAACACGAAAACCATAAGCGTCACAAAATGTTACGCCTGACGTTTCAACGTGTTTCCGTTTCCGTTTGAAATGTAACAAAAGCAGCAGCACACAATGAAACAAAATACGAACGAAATCACGAAAATCAAAACCAACAAAAAAAAAAAAAAAAAAGAAAACAAGAAACAAAAAAACAAAAAGAAACGAAATACTCATGGTGCTTTAGCAGGGGCAACTATTTGTGTTAGAAATTAGGCACGACTTTCGATTCGCATCATGCCATCGCCGCCGTCACCGCCGTCACCGCCGTCATCGCCGACACTAGGCACATCATCGCCAGCGCTGCCAATAATGAAAGCACGCCGCCAGGCGCTTCAAAGGATCGTCGACTCTGATTTGCTACGAATATTGCCACATACGCTTGCCACACTTACTCGACTCGACTCGACTTGACTTGACTTGGCTTGGTTTGACTTGGCTTGGCTTGACTTGGCCCGCCTTTGCTTTGTGAGTTGGTTTTTTGTTTCTTCTCTGTTGCTTTTTGGGGTTTTTGATATTTTTTTTTTTTTGTTTAAACCCCGTCAGACGTTCTGGCAAAGTTTTTCACTTAGAAAATTGAATCCTTTCGCTTTTTATTAAAAAAAAATAAAATAAAAAATAAAGTGTAACAAAAAACAAAATCAAAACAAAGAAGAAGCAGACGAGTAGAAAACAAAACAAAAAAAAAAAGTAAAAAGAAAAGAAAGCAAAAAAGAAGCAAATTGAAAAGTAAACGTACGGGCAGGCAGGCAGATAGGCAGGCAGGCTGCTAGCCAAGAACTTTTTGATCTTTTCGTAACTCTTTGCACATACGCAGACACTTTTGTTGTTCTAATGGCAACAAAAAGCCAACAAAAAAAAAAAGAAAACAAGAAAAAAAAAATAGAAGCCAAACCTGGTTACACAACCGTAGAAAATCCCAAACATGCTGAGTGCGTCTCAGCTTTAAACTGAAGGGTTGACGCTTATATGTGCACACACAGACACACACACTTGCACGCACACATACACATGCCCATATGTCTGCTGCGTGCGCTTCATGCGACTCATGCGTTCCGCGCGTGGCTGTGTGGCTGCTTGGCTGCGAGGATGCGTGGCTGCATGGCTGCGTGTTGTGTAGTTGCGCCGAAAAGTTAATCGGATTTGAAGTTTTCTTTATTTTTTGCACGTTGGCGCAAAATTTCAAATTCAACCCGCATAAATCAAACATGCAGTGACGCAGTCATTTAGTCATACAGTCAGTCTTTCACTCACTCACTCACTCACCCACTCAGTCACCCATTCAGTCACCCATTCAGTCACTCACTCAGTCAGGCAGTTTTTGGCAGTAAGTATGCCACGCATAAGAATATGAGCGAAGCTAAGCGGGCAGAGTTTTTTATGCTGCTGCTTCTGTTGCTCCTGTTTCTGCTGCTGTTGCTGTTGTTTTTTTAGGAAAAAAAAAAAAAGAAAACCGAAGCGAAAAAAAAGCAAAAATTTCTTGTCTCAGTCAAACAGTTGCGCAATGTTGCTGTTTCTTATTTTAAATTTTTTTATTTTTTTATTTGCGTGTTGTTGGTTTGCTTGCATTTGCTGAATATTTATGCCTTCAAAGTTTTTCTTTTCCACTTTTTAAGTTTTTACTACTTTTGCTTTATTTTTTTGGTATTTATTTTTTTTTTGTTTTTTTTTTTAGTTGTGTTCGTATGTATTCATGTGGGAGCATGTTTGTGTTTGTCTGACTTTGAAAATCTAATTTTCACTTAAATTGATTTCCTTTGCGCACTTCACGCTGCTGCCGCTTGCCGAAAGTCATGAGCAGTCAAAAACTAGTTTGGTAAATCGCTTTGGCGCTTTCTATCAAGAAACTGCACGACACACGTCAATATACTTGATTACGTGATTATAAAACGTGATATGCTCCTTGTATGTCGTGAGTCTGTGCATTATGCAGCCATTTGTTTTATATGCGTATAAAAATAATTTGAATTGAAGTATTCGAGCCGTGATAAGTTATTCGCATATAAAGAACATGTGTGACTTTCAATAAACAGAATCCTGATCAGTTTTGAACTGTTATTTGCCCAGATCGTCTTAGTTTTCCTTAACTCTGCTAAACTGCTTCTCTGGCCTTTTGCTTATCCTGTGCTGTGCTTCTATATGCCTCAATGCAGAGGCCAAAGTTATTCAGACTCTTTGCTTATTGTTCCTTGTGATTAACATTCGTTCTGAGTTACAGTTAGCGTACCTCAAGGAAACTCTAGTCGACGACATCGACAGTTCTGTACGAAACCTCGGGATTGCTGTTCTGGACAATGGCGTCTCACATGAATGTAATTTATTAATGCTTCTTAGTTGCAGCATGGGATATTTAATTTATTTAATTACTTGTTAATTTCTTAATTGCCTTTGCTCTTCGTTCTCTTTTGAGCCTTTTTTTTTTGGGTTTTCAAGCTAATTGTCGAACCTTTTTATGCTTGAATGCGTGCTCGTCTTTTATGCTGACTTCCATCAAAGGCATTTCTTGCACTTGACCATAATCCTGTAGCATTTATTTAATTAGTCTACAATACTCTGGCCAGTGAGCAGCAGTAGGCAGTGAAATAAAGATGTGTGTTTATCGCAAGCACATTTTTTTATGGTAAGAGATTGGTCACTTTGTGTGATTTGACTTGTGTCATTTTGGTTTGCTGTTGCACTGTTGCTTCAATCTCATCATGATTTGGTTGAACAATATTTGGATATTTGTCAGCTGTCTGGCTATGCGTTTCATATATTTTACAAGTCTGCGTTCAAACTGATACGACGTTTGCCTTAAGTTTGAGTTGTGGCATAAATGGATTTAATAATGTGTTAAATTGTAATCCGTTGTCTTATTCGATGAGTTTGCATGCAAAAGCTACACAAACAGAAAAACAGACAGATGGATAGACAAACATATATGTTGCATGAATTCGTTAGTCATAAAATTTAAAAAAGTGTCTGAATTTATTTGGCTGTACGTGTGTGCAATGAATTCATTACAACGGAAAATGCAAAAGTCATAAACACAAACATTCGACTTCCGTCTACATATCCGGCAAATGTATTCGAGCATAAAGCGTAACGGAATGCTCTTTGTGGCAGAAAGAGAAAGAACGAGGGAGAAAGAGCGTGTATGAGGATGGGATGTCTACATTCAAATGTCCAAATGCTTTGTAGAGTCTTGCACAATGCTTTAACTTGGCCAAGGCACTCTTCTTGCTTTCATTCGTATCCTTTTTTATACATTACCAGATTCCATTGCCATACTCTGTTCTTTCGCTTCTCAACAATACCTGATGTAATGTGTTTCCATTTTGGTTTGTTTGTCGGTTTGCTGTGCTGTGCTGTGTATCCCACATCATTCACTCAATTACTCATGCCTGGAGAAACATAAACGAGTTAAAGTTGACTTTAAAGAATTTCATAATAAAACTCATGTATATGCACTTGGAAAAAAACCAAAACGCCTTTGAAGCCTAGTCTAACGGCAGCGATTACAACAACAACAACAACAACAACAATGGCAACAATGGAAATGCTTTTTAAATGCGGAGAGATGCCACAAGCAAACAGAGAAAATTGAAATTAAGGAAAAAAAAAAGAAAAAGAAATGAGAGAAGCAAATTGCTTCAAAAAGGTAACATATTTCTCAAGCAATGGCTAGAATTTGTTGTTGTTGTTGTTGCTGGCATTGTTAAATATTGTGTTATTGTGGCAAACAAATTTTGCAAACACTTTAAATGAAATTTACTCCAATGCAAAAGAAAAGGGTCGAAGAAATTCATAAGGACACAACAAGAACGGCCGCAAACAAATAAAAGCAAACAATGTTAATGCGACGTCCTTTGCTCATTTGCCGGTATCCTTAATTTTTTGTTGTCTTCTTCTTGGCTTGCCCGACGCCACTTATTCGCATAGCTTGCCTGCGCCGTGCCAATGCGCTACACTTTCCCATGTCCATGGTGCCTCAACATACGTTGTGCCTTTCGCACTGCTGATGTGGTTCCTGTGCGTTTGTCCTGTCGCCATTGGCTGCTTGGCATTGGCACTTGCTTTCGTTTGTTACCACTTACTCAGTTTGGTATGCTATTCGGTTTTTTATTTCGTGTTGCATGTCGTGTCCTGCAGCAGATACGCTGAGTTCACGGCTGTTGTGTGTGTGCCGTGCCACAATACCGCACCGCGAGCGACAACAGAAGCAGCAAGGAAAATCAAAAGAGAAAAAGAAAAACACGAAAGAAAACAAAGCAAAAAATAAAAATAAATTTTTATGGAAATGTCTGCAAAGATTAAATCGCCATGATTCCATATGCCCGGCTGGCACTTTCAATGCCCATGTCGCAGACGTTGTTGAATAATTCCAAACCTGGGTTCACTTCTGTGTCAACTGCGTCTGTTGCTCCGCTCTGCGCCAATGGCTGCTGTATGACGTCTAACCCACACACACACATACACGCTGTGTCTAACTAACTTTTCACCACATGGTCTGCAACTCGTTTTTCATTTTATTTTTATTTTTATTTGCCAATTGTTGTTGCCGCCCTCTTCCGCTCATTTGTGCTCTGCATGGCCACTGCTTCATTGCGTCATTGTGCCAATAAAATAAAAATGCGTAACAGTTGCGGATTTCTTTTGCCCGCTTCGCAACTTGCCACAATTGCTTCGTGGTCCCTTGCGCTGCATGCGACGCCTAAAAGTATGCTGCTTAATTTGTTTATTTGTTGTTGCTGTCGTTGTCGCTTTCGCCTTTCACATTGTCAGCTAAAGTTGCGCCTCTGACACTCCCATCCACCGCTTACCGCTCTCGTGTACGCGATTACTTTGTCTGTTCCCGCTCATGCGACAAATTTAAGTTTTTATTGCTTTCGTTTAAGTGGCGCCTTGGTTGTTCTTGCTTTCTCGCTCATTTGAAATTTTCGTTTCTCATTTATTCTTTTTTGGCTTTTTTTTTCTTGTATTGCCTTTAAGCGAGCGTTAGCGCATGCAGCAGACGGGCATTCATTGTCGGACTTTAAGCCTGCCGACTTCTGTTCTCTGTCCTCGCTGCCGTCTGTCGTCATGGTGGCACAGTAACAATAAATAAGTTAATTTAAATACAATAAACTCAAATGTGGTTGTTTTTGTCTTTTATTTGTTGTTTCTTTTTATTCTTTGTTTATATTGCTTTTATTGTTTGTTATTGTTGTTTGCCGTAGCCTTTTAATTCTCAATGTCGTTTTTCATAATTTATTGAGCAAAAAAGTTTTTAATTCGTTTGTTTTTCAATATTTGACGCTCATTTTCTTTCATAAACAAAATGCATTTACTGAAAAAAAAAACAATATAATTATGCGGGATATGTTGCAGATTTCTATGCTGTGTCTTCAATAATGAACGTATTAAAAATAAAATATTTATTTCATAGAAAGAGTTGCTTTTTTTTGTTTTTAATTAAACTATTAAATCTTTTTCGTCAGATTTGAAGAAGATTTTTTCTTCTTAGACTTGTCCGTGGCATCTGATTCTGTAAATCACCTTTCTCGAGTAGAAATCTCGCTGCTTTGCAATTGGCTGTGATCTAAGTGCTATGTTTCGTAAATCTGTAATAATCAGCAGAGCGTGAAAAGGATCAGTAGTGTTTAGAAATGTTCAATTTGTGTAATACAATGTAAACTTGGTTTCGAAATGAATTCCAACTTTAAATAAAGTGAACGGTACTTAAAATTATAAATAAACATGCGGACACTCAGGCACACATACTTGAGCGCATGTTAGTAGTTGAACACAAATAAATCCTTTTGTCATTGCCGCTGTTGGAATCCTTTGTGCCAGTTTTCATTGTTTAAGTTATTGTCAGTATGCTGCACAACTATGCCATGTCCTGTGTTGCTTTATTTATTTTATAGTTATTCCGCCTCTTTCCTTTTTTTTTTTTTCATTTATTTATTTTTATTTTAAGTGCATACTTCACTGTCGTTGTTGTTTTTGTTGTTGTTGCTGAGTAACGAGAAGCGGCGAACAATAAATACTCATACGCATTGTGAAAGAGGCTGTGAAAAAATTGCAACAAACGATGATATCAAATTTTACAATGGCAGCACTTGGAATTGAATTGCCAGGCCCTGCTTTGCTGTTACTGTGGCAGCCACTAAGAGCGAGGCCACAAAGCGACGCTCGACTCAGCGGGACTGCGACAGGGACAGGCATAGTGACAGTGTTGGACCGAGCCGTGTTAAGCTGCACGCAACGGCAACACAAAAGGATATGCATGTGCATGAAGTATGTCCTGTTATGGCAGTTTTTTTTTTTTTTATTACTGACAGCATTTGTGCTACTGATGATCATCCAGCATGCGATGAGATATCCACTTCTACTAAATCAAGAATGTTCAAAATGAAGTCGAATCCTGCGACGTCAATTGTGTTAAAAGCAGTACAAGAATTCAAATCAATTCAAATGTATATTCGTATTATATGCATATCCTTTTGAATAGCAGCTTATTGCTTTGCATTGCTTACAAAGCTATTTGAAGATATTTGCTATAGATTCCTCAGCATTTTCAAATTAATAAACTTTCAAGCAAATAAATTTTAAAGTGTAAAATAAAATATGGCTTCAAGTTACCCAAAGTCTGGAGCAGCAAGAGCAGCGTCCATTCGCTTTAATCGATGCTTGGCAAATGTCTAGATATGTACGCTGGCGTATACGTTAATATTTGTATGCACATCGGCATGAATAAACTAAAACTGTTTAAGGCTCTTAATGCGCAAATATTAGCAGAGAAATTGCATAGTGTAATTGTATAGAAGCATGTACACGCTTGCTTATGCCCACTTATGCTAATTGAGCGCCTCAGTGTATAATGAGCCAACGATTAAAATGCCAAAGATAACGACGAACGATGAGCAGAGCAGAGCAACGAGCGCCTGTGGGCTGGGGGGGTACGAGAGCGGCGCGAATCCTGACTGCATGTACTGCATGTAGTTAGTCCATGATTGGCAAAGCACGTCATAGGCAGCGGGGGCGGCTGGTAGACGTTAGCAACGGTTGCTGTGTGCGAGAGATGCTTTGCTGCATTAAAAGGCGCTAAATTGCGCATAATTAATGCAAACTTTATCCGCGACAGCGCAGAGTTTCTTTGATGCTAACGCGCTGGCAGACAACAGACCGGCAGACTGTCAGATCGACAGATCGCTAGACCGGCGAACCGACAGAGCATTCGAGCGAAAAGATAAAAGGCAATGGGACGATGTGCCGACACGTGCTTTTTAGCTTCTACATAAAACATTTCAAGATTATGTTAATCAAACTTCATGCTAGGCAGCAGTTTTGCTCTACTATGTACTTCAAGTCATGAGTTATGCAAAAGCAACAAAAGCCGTGTAGACTTTAAGTGTCGTAAATAATCATAAAGAAAAACAAGAACAACAACAACAAAAAAAAAAACAAAAAGTTACTTTTGTTGACCATTATGCACAATCAAATGCAAAGTTCTTGAAAAAGTTGAACACTTTCAATAAAAATCTATTAGCATAAATTGAATTGCATACTTTTTGGCACTTTTACAAATACTTGTATTAAAAGCGGAAATGTGAGCAAGAATACACAGTAACGAAACCTAAATATAAAAGCAAACAAAAAATCAAAAAAGAATAAAAATCATTTGCTTTACTTTTGCAACTGTTTGGCAAATGTTGGCCGAGCCATGCGAGCAATTTAAAACATTCAGCTCAGACAAACAGACAACGAATGAACGGTACGGTACGGAACAGCAAAGCATATTAGCTCGCATTCATTGACTATCTCTGTTTGTCCGCCTGTCCGTCCGTCTGTCTATTTAACTGTCCAACTGTCTGTTTGTCATTTACGCATTCATGCAGTCATTCACTCACGTCGTCACTTGCCCACCGCCTGCTGCTCACCGCCCACCGCTCATTACCTAACAGTCAACACCCATCAGCCGACGCCAGTTGCCGGTCAGTTCAGTTCAGTTCAGTTTAGTTAAGTTGAGTTGAGTTGAGTTGAGCTGAGTTGAGTTCACTTGATTCGCCGCCTGCTACGTGCCTCCGCAAATTAAATGCTTTGAAATTAGGTGCTGCTGGCAGGACGAAGTAAGCTAAAAAGAAAAAAAAAAAAAATAAACCTAGATCTGCCTTAATGTAATTCATTTATTGCTTTATTTAATTTAATACAATTTTCGTGCTTAAAGTTTGTCTGCTTAAGCGACTTAAAGCAAATCGAAGCCAAGTTTATTTGTTATTTTGACTTAGTAAGTTTCGCCTTTGCCCAACATTTTCAATGCATATAAGTAAAGAGATTTGCAAGTGTCACGTATTTTAGAGCAGACAAAGCAAATCCGTTAGAGTTTTATTCTAACACTATGTGGGGCGCATTTCTTTCTTTTAAATCAATTTTCAATTTTATAGCACGAGAAAACTTTTCTGTATTTCACAATAACATTTAAAGCATCTAAACTTAAATTAACGTAAAAAGAAAAGAAATGAAAAAAAAAAAAAATCCTTAAACGGCTGCTAACCGAGCAGAAGAAATTTTCAACAATTATTTATTGACATTGCAGCACGTTTGGTAAAATTGTTTAAGTCAAAATCTTTTATTGGGCTAATTGTTGCGGCAGAAAAGATTCGTATACATGATAAAGAATTTATTGTGTTTTACTGGCCAAACAAAATCCAGCACATGGCATATCCGAGCAAAGCCCAAGCTGCATCCAGTGAGTGCAGTGTCAGTGCAGAGTGCAGTTGTCGTTGCCGAGTACTGCACACACAAAAATCGCTTTAATTGTTCCGCTTAGCATTTTACGAAGCTAACAAAGCAAACAAAATCAAACTGACGGCAGACAATGGCTAAATGGCAACGATTCGTTTTGACTCGGCTAGACTCGATTCGATTCGATCCGATACGATTCGACTCGAGTTGATTCGATTCGATTCGATTCGTTGTGACTCCAATAGCAGTCTGTAGTAGTTGACTACTATTAGCTGAGCTGCCTGCCATGTGTGTAACTATGAGTATCGGCGCCTATTAGTGTGTGTGTGTGTGTATGAGTGTGTGTGTGTGTGGGTGTGTGTTCATTGCACATACGTTTCGATCTCACTAAATAATCCTTGTGACTTTTTAATCGATTTAGGTCTGTTGGCGACATACGAATTAGCATGACAATGGTACAAAACCGACAACAACAACAAATACAACTTGAGTACGCTCGATGTTAACAATTGAGTTCGAGTCTTACTCGGATGCTTATTCTATGCTTTTTGTTGCACTGCCTCCTGTGTTCCTGTTCCTTTTCCTGCTATCTGCTATCCATATTTTTTTCTTTGCTTATATTTTTTATATTCTCCGGAATTTTTTTTTTTTACTTTTTTATGCTTTTCTTTTTTTTTTTTTTTTGCTTAATTTTTGCATAACCATGCCAACAAGTTGTAGATTTCCATTTTGATTGCCGCTATTTGGATTTGTTGGCAGTCGGTTGGCTGTTGGTTGCTTGGGTTTTTCCAGTTACCCAACTCAACTCTTTTCGAGTTGACTTTTGCTTTTGCTATTCTTTTTTCCAGTGTTATTCGTGTTTTTCTCACAACGCAGCAATTTGCATATTTCCCATAGATGCAAAAATAAGAAAAAAAAAAAAATGCTTTAATTCGCAGCCGATATTGCACATATGAATATCTACACGTATGACATTAGGTTAAGTGCCAGACGAGAAGAATTTCACAACTGCACACGTGT
>JBAMBQ010004986.1:0-92606 GCA_037044495.1 Stegana nigrithorax
GTGTTTTTTTTTTTTTGTTAAATTATCAACAACTAAATTCAAAGTTGCTAACAGATGTGTTAAAACACAAAAAAGCATGACAATGTACACATACCTTTTGTACTTTCTTTAATGCGCCGTCATATTCAACATATTCATATATACATACATACATACATATGAATGTGTTTACGTGCGCATATGCAGTAGGTTGCCTGCATGTGTATGTATGTTTGCATACGAAAGCTCCGCCTTATGCGAGCAACTGTTAATCTAATTAAATTTGTGAAAAGCCAGCATAGACATTCACTTTAAAATAAAACAGCATGTCATTCTTAATTACGATGAAAAAGTCATTAAATAAAACAATTCCACTCTGAGTTGTTGGTTTGTTAACTATCAACATGCACATTCATGTCGCTTGCGATGTTGTCTGCCTGCCTATCAGTGACTTATTTAAGCATTCAAATGTCAAAAGCTGTACGCAAATAAAACAAAGTGCTAACAACTTAAAAAAATAAAACTAATTAAAAAAAAGAAATAAAAAAAAATAAAATTGCGCCAAATACAACTAAGCCGGCTTAATTCTATCTTTTTTTTTTTTTATTTACTGGTAAGCTTTGCGCATGGCAAACGCGTCGGGGTATTTTATGTGGTATACTTTTTAACTTGCGAGCTGCCGCAGGTTGATCGGTCGGTCATTTGCCCGGAAGCGTCATTGTCATGATTTTATCAAACATTTTAACACTAATGCTGCGGCTGCGGCTGCTGCTGCCCGCCATTTGTTAAAACAGAAAACAAAAAACAACAGTGACCTGTTGCTGTTGTCATATCTGCTTTGACATGCCATTGTGGCTTGTGAGTAATTCTAAGCAGAAGTAACAACAACATCAGCAATAAAATAAAACCAAAATGTACGTCGTAGCCGTTCATGTGCTAGTGCTCAGCAGTTATCTCGCCATGTTACGCTTTACAAACAAAAAAGAAGCAAGTAAAAAGTAAAAAAAAAAATATCGAGAATAACAGTAGGCGGAGACTTGGAATTAAAGCCATTTTCTGTATCGTATAACAAAGCCATCATCGTAACTCTTTTGTCGACCATTACGCAGGGGGAGGTGTTAAAATCAAAGTCAAACAAAAATAATAATAAATTAAATAAATAAAAGGAAAAAATCAAAAAGAAAAATAAAGAGAGAGAGAGAGAAAAAAATCAGACAACAAACACGAAACCTGTCTGCGGCTTATTGTACCATAAATTATGCAAAAGCCATAAAAGTCTATAAATATTTACAAAAACTTTGCGACGAAGCGATGAGCAGCCGGTTAACCGCCGCATAAATTAATAAATAAATAAATAAAACAATAACGAAAACAAGAAAAATCACACAACATTAACATTTAAATTTTTCACTTAATTTTTATACAGCAGTGCAAAAAAAACAACAGGTGCATGTGCCGCAGAAAGCAACGATAACGCGCTGTGGTGTGTTTTTTTGCAACATGCTTAGGTTTAAGCACTTTGCTATGCTTTGAAAAATAAATTACTCAAATGTGTGCACATGCGGTTGCGTACGCATAGTTATAACGGTTATTGCGTACGAGAGAGCGTAGTGAGTGCAACGCTAAAACGCACTATGTGCAATTGCTTTGCTCTCTCACTCTCCGCGCATCAATTGCTCTATCGGCACAGCCCAATGACATGCCACTCTATATTATTGTGTCCATAGTATACACTGCAAACGGTCGTCTACATATTGGGCTGATTTATTATAGCGTTTGGTGGTCGTCTTTGCGGCGAATTGCTCATACGCAGCCGCACTTTCGGGTCTCGTTGGACAGTCGGCAACCGGCAACTGACAACTGGCAACCAAGCATACATTTCATTTCATTATTACTTATTGCCTGTTTTTTTTGTTTTCTGTTTTATTTATTTTTTTGCTTATGCTAATTGAATTATTAATTCATTAACTCATCGTCGATGCCGACAGCGGGTGTGTGTGGTGCGTACGTTAATTGCGGGTGTGATGAATGACCGCATTAAGTGTATGAAATGAATTATGATTAGTGTAATAACAGATTTTGCTGTCAATCTAATCTAACATATCAAATGTCTTGAAATATTTATGTATTTACATTGTACAAGTATTTATTTGTACAGTGCTGCACAAAATATTTGCCAATATAATTTTAATAACATAACACTCTAAGCTTTTTTAAACAAATTTATTAGTGGGCGTTATTGACGATGTACAAAAACTTTAACCAAGAAAAAAAGCAGTAATATTTTGTTTTGAATTTATTTATTTACGTTAATTTAGCTGATTTTTGTAAAGTTCGTAAATTTTAGCAAAAAATATTGGGCAACACTGTACACACAGCACTTATACCCGTCTTCAGCAGACTTGCTTAGCAGACAGCATATATCATCGTTGTATATAAATCGTTTTCGTAAAGAAAGAACCTTTTATTTTTTTGACTAATGTGTTGACAGGCAACACGTTGCCAACACTGACGATCCTCAACGTCGACGGCGACGATTTTTTGGACAAATGAGTAACATGCATTAATAGATATATATATATATATATGTATATAAAATAAACTGAAAAACAAATAGCACACTTTAAAAAACAAATAAAAATGAGCGTTCGCAGATCTAGAGCTACGATATGTGAATTGTAAAAAAACGACAAAAAAGAACAAAGATATTCTAAAGACTGACGGAGCATCGCAATAGAAACTCAACTTCGTTGCCGTATAAATAATAATAATAAGTAGAAGAACCTGTTGAAGAAGTATACATACGAGTGAGTAACTACTTCAGTGGTCTAAAATGACACTTGAGTCAATAACAGCATAAATAAAGTGTTTGTGGTACTTGAGTATATAACTTGTTAAAGGTACACAAGCAAAAGCCGTTTTTAAAGCTCAAAAATTTAACAAAAAAAAAAAAAAAAACATTTTTGTTTAATTAAATAAAAAAAAATACCATGCGTGTAAAAAAAAGAAAAAGTAGCCAAGCAAATATAATGATATAAATTGTGCTGCATCAGTCTCGGTCACACAGCAGTATACATGGTTATTTTAAAGCTACGACTTTCAATCATGTTCGCTAAGATTAATTACCTGCTAGCGGACAGCCGGCCGCCAATAGCGCTAGAAGAGGCATGAATACTGCTTAGCTAAGCTAGGCTAGGCATAGCCGAATATTGCCAGTTTCAAATGAACATGCGCAGAGTTCATTCACTTGTATTTTTGTATTTTTTTCTAGTTGCTCGAATTCCCATTAGTTTGAGATGCTGGCAGCTAACTTTTACTAACCACGAATTTAGTACAAAGCACAACAACAGTAAGAATCACCACACCATCACAGTCACCATTGTTGACATTTAGAAAAACTGGTTTCGACGCGACAACCGCCGCTAGTTATACCCTGTACCAAAAAATGGTAAAGGGTATATTAAAGTTGTGCAAATGTATGTAACAGGCAGAAGGAGGCGTGGCAGACCCCACAAAGTATATATATTCTTGATCAGCATCGAAAGGCGAGTCGATTTAGCCATGTCCGTCTGTCTGTCTGTCTGTCTGTCTGTCTGTCTGTCTGTCTGTCTGTCTGTCTGTCTGTCTGTCTGTCTGTCCGTCCGTATGAACAAAAGGATCTCGGAAACGGTAAGACCTACAACCACCAAATTTTGCACGAAGACTCTCTCAATCCATAGGCATAACAAGTTTATTTTTTTTTTCGATATTCGTCCTATAACATATAGCTGCCATAGGAACGATCGGATGAAAACTCACATTTAGTAACTAAAACCCTTTTGTTTTTCAAGATATCTTCACCAAATTTTAAATTTAAAAGTTTTAGCCAATGTGTAATCACATGTCTAAATATCATGTATATCGGTTCACTATATCATATAGCTGCCATAGGAACGATCGGCCGAAAAACAAGATTTACTGAGAAAAACTTTTTTGTTTATTAAGATATCGTTACCAAATTTCGGATTTGACAGTTTTAGGTAATATCCAATCATAATCCTGAATATGATAAATATCGGTTTACCAGAACATATAGCTGCCATA
Source organism: Stegana nigrithorax (assembly GCA_037044495.1). Lineage (NCBI taxonomy): Eukaryota > Metazoa > Arthropoda > Insecta > Diptera > Drosophilidae > Stegana > Stegana nigrithorax. Next base: position 4,063 of record JBAMBQ010004986.1, read on the forward strand.
GGAATGATCAGCCGAAAAATGGCTTTTACTAAAAAAAAATTTTTTTTTTGTTTTGGATTGGGTACAGGGTTTTCTATAGTCGGTTACACCCGACTATAGCCCTGCCTTTCTAGTTTTTGTTTATTGTAGTGCTCCTGCACATACACAAGCATTCATAAACATGTAGAAAAACATTAGAATAAGCAGCAGAGAAGCAGCAGGCTAGGCTAGGCAACGGCGATTGCTGCATTTCTCTATGCATATACACACAGAAAAAGAAGAACAGCTAACTTATGCCGTTCCCATGTTGTTGTTGACTTTACAACACACAGAAAATATAAGTTACAAAGCGCATGTGCGATAGGGACAAGTAGAGTTGCAGACAGACAGGACTGACAAAGAGAACAACTATATCAGTCATTCACTTGACTTCGGCCGCATTCAGCGTGCATTCACCTCAGCACAGCATGTCCGCACGTCGTCGATTGTTTGTTACAATCGCGCACTCAACTATACTTCTCTATGTCTGGTGTTCTCGAGCCGCAAGCGACCCGACCGACCCAACGCTGTCTGCAATGTTGTTTTATTTATAAAGAAAAAGCAATGCATAAAAGTATATATACACGTATATACATATACATATGTATAAATAAAATAAAATAACATTTAATTCATTTAGCAAGAATTTACACAACCAAAGACTACAATTGCATGCTTGCAGGCAACGGAGTAGCTAACAGTGTCAGTGCCAGGGTCGCACAGATTGTGTGAAGTTGCTTTGTTGCAGTTGTTATTGTTATTATTATTGTTATTGCGGTTGCTATTGCAATTATATGAAATATTCAATTAAAATAAGACGCCAAATTAAATGGCAAACAACCAAATATTGCTACTGCTGCTCTTCTACTTAACCGGGCAACAGTTCAGCGCAGCAACGAAAAGTAAAGAATAAAAAAAGAGCGATACACAAGCAGAGCGATTTTTACAAATACAACAAAGTCAAGTGAATGGTGAACTATACATGTATGCATTAGTTATATGAACTGAATTTTTTGACTGCGCATACATTATTGCGCGCACGCAAGAAGCTCAGACAAGTTGCGCACTGTCTGACCAAACAGTGATGGGCAGACTCTAGTCTAAATCAAACTGACGGCGCCGACGCCATTATGAGCGCAGTCGCCAGCTATTTATGCAGTGTTTATGATAGCGCAATAGTCACTAAACATGATCTCACCATTACACAAGCACACCCATTTTAACAGCATTGCAATAAAAATACACAAAACAACAACAAAAACGCATCTACGATTACATGTGCTCATATTTTTCGTTTTTTCTCTATCGAGTTTTTAATTTAAGCTTCGCTTAGCCTATTTGTGGTGTATTTTCTCGCTGTGCTCATTCGTTTTGTAGTGTTGTAGACACTCACCTGTTTCGTTGGCGATTGATATTTGAATAGACTTCTTTTGGCTGCGGGCGTATATGCATTCTCATTACGCTCTTCACCCACCGTTTTCACGTCATCAATGGCTGAACCAAGCAGTTCGTTCTTTAACAAACACGAATAGGCTAAACTATCCCTCGCCGATTCACCACAGTCCCGTTGCTTTTTATTTGTTTGTGGAGAATTGTCATTCGATTTGCTTAACGATGCGAAATTCGTTTGCCAATTATTGTTTGCTCTAAAAAAAAAAAAAAAACCAATAAGGATTAAATAAATTTTTATATGTGGATTGCGCATAAGGTTTTAAGCTAAGCAACAAATTACTGATGAATGAATGAATACATGTATTCAAGTTAACAAATAAAAAAATAACAACGCTGACGAGGAAAAAGCGTGCAATGTATCACCTTGAGGGTTAGTCGAGGTTCAAATTCAATATTTATTTGCAAATGTCTGGGAACTGCCACAGTAGCAAAATGCAAAAAAAAAAACGCGTATAAAACAAAATTGCTTCGCAAAGAACCACGAATGTCATATTATTGCTAAAAAGTAAAGAAAAACAAGCTGACAAAAATAAAAAAAATTGCAATAACAACTGCTAAATTTGCAATTTAATTATTGTTGTATGCGCATAAAATAGAAAAAAAAAACTAACAATAAAATCAAACAAACATGTCTCATGTCTCATGTGTCATTTGTGTGGCTGTATTTTTTTTTTTTTTTCGTGTGTGCAACGGCGCACAGCTACTTAGCAATGCAGCTAACGTTTTTAACAGAAAACGCATTTGAAGCACTTCCATATTTCATAAATTATTATACAAATAATAGTTATATTATTTTTTTTCTTGCTTTTGTTGCGATAAGCATGAGCAGCACAAAAACAATGCAGCCAAGTACAATACAATAATACAAAGGCAATCACCTTAAGTTGCGCTGAGCCGTGCCAGGCCATCTGTGCGCGCAAGCGACAATTAAACGAACGAGAAAAATAATAATAATATGAAAATAAAGCAAAATGCCCCCGGGGGACGGCTTTAGTTAGCATATATCAATGGCATAAAATTTGTCCATGTTTGTATTTATTCATCATTTATTAATTCAAGTGCATTGAGTTTATAAGATCAAACTTGGCTGCAATTGAAGTAAAACCTTGCTAACTTAGAAAAGTTGTATACACGACTCGTGGTCTAATAAGAAAAATGAATAAAAAATTCAATAACTTTAGTCTCAACTCATCAAATGTGTAACTCAGCAATGGCTGTAATAATGATCTGTCAGGTTCCTAATTGTAATGTAGGAAATACGCCATATAAGAAGCATAGGCATCTTCTGTGAAATCAAAAACAACAATATAACACTATACAGTTCTCAAGGCAGTCGTATCTACGCACCGAATCAACCCAGTGGACATTGGTTAAGAACTGCCACACTTCCCCTACCTGGACAAACGAGGTTTGCAGATGTTTTCATTCTATATTCTATATGGCACTACAGAAGCTTGCTTGGTAACTTATTCTACCAACTATTAACAAGTTATGATCGCTAGGATCATATGCTTAGACTATAGAACACAAAACTCACCTGCAGGGTATAAATCTGTCCAATGATGTTGGCGTAGCTGATGATTCCAATGTGTCGAAAAGATTTCGTGCCACAGGACTATAATGTTTCAATATGCGTTTCTCATACTCAGGACTAAACATTTTATACGAATGGCAAGCTCGGCAATACTTTTTCCGTTGTTAACTTGCTGTCTGTGTGTGTATTTGTGTGTGTAGTATGCGGAGATAGAGAGAGTTTGTGTATGTGGCTAGAACTACGCCCAGAGAACAAAGTTTTTTGTCAGCTGAACTGTAATGAAAAGCAGACAAAGAGAAATAAATAAATTATTGCTATTTATTGAGTAACAATTAAAGATTAATAATGAATGCGTGTTTAATGAAAAAAAAAAACAGAAACAAACAAAAAAACATTGTTAGACATATTTCTTTCTTTTTCTTATTACACTCCAACTGACAGTTAATTCATCACTGTCAGCTAAGGCAAGCCAGTCAGTCAGTCAGTCAGTTAGTCACTTAGTCAGTCAGTCAGGCAAAACAATGCAGGCGCTACAAAAAATATCTGTTGGTTATAAAAAATTAACTGTCTGACACGTTGCGCACGTAAACTAATCAAAACAATGCCAAAACCCAAAGCAAAACCAAAACCAAAGCCTGGCATAGTTAAAGCTAAAGCCAAAGTCAAAGCTGAAGCTAAGACGGAAAGCACAAGTCTGTTGTTTTTTTTTTTTTTGCTTTGTTGTTAAAAGAGGCGTCACTTAGGCCAGAGAGGAGACGCGGCGGCGTGTTATTGGCGACCATAAGATGTTGGCCATTGAGATTGGCTGGCTGTAACTCGCTAATGGTTATTGTATTTTAGCAAGACACGTTTCGCATTTCTATATATGTATGTAGAAGAAAATTCGTGACAATTTGCAGCAACAACAACAGCAACAACACATAGAAGAGGAAGTAGTAGCCTCAGCAGCAGCAGCAGCAAATTGATCAGAAATGAAAGCTTCATGCATGGAATTGTTAATGCTGTCTGTCTGTCTGTATGTCTATTTGTTGTTGTAGTTCTTATTACTGTTGTTGGTGCTGACAATCACGACGATAAGCATAATTAAATTACAATGCTGCATATTTTTCAAACTAACCAAAACAGCAAACGCTAAGCATTGTTTGTGCGTTTTAGCCAATTCTTAGCGTACATGTTTCCCCCCCCCAATCGTCTTTCACTCACACACACACACAAACACACACACACACACATATACACAATGGTTTCAGAATTTTTTGTCTAAAGTGTCGCTTCGTCGGCAACGGTGGTCAAGTCAATCACTGCCAGTTCGCTGCTTGTCATGTTGTACAAATGTTTTGAAAGCAAGCTAGCGAATATTTATGTGGCAACTTGTGGCTTGCGGATTACGCCAGCAAATGATTTCGAAAAAGCTTAAAAATCAAAAGGAAAACATTTCGAATAAAATTACAAACAGTTAACGACAATGACCGCTGCCGAACGCCACAAAACGCGCCAGCGTGCAGCGTTCATGAGCTGTAACGCTTTTAATGACTTCCTACTTCTCAACATGTCAGAGCGTGTCATGGTTTAGTTGGTCTGTTAGCTTCTTCCAGTCCGTTTGCTCTGCTGTTACATGCTGCTGCTTTTAATTACAACTTATGCTGGCCGTACATTAGAACTTGGATCGGTTGAATGTTTGAGAAACGGTAGTTACCACATTCACCGCTACATGGCAGACAGACAGACAGACAGGCAGTCAGTCAGTAATCGTAGCACTCATGTGGCCCATGATAGTGATTTGGTAAGTGATGTGATGTGCTATGCACTGAAACAATTGTTGCGTGCTGTCTTATAATTAGCAAGTACACAAGCCTTCCTGCCTGCCTGCCTGCCAATACCGTAGTAGTCTGTACCAAATGTTACACGTCCATTTCGCTGCCCTCCGCGAAGTAAACAGCATAACACTGACTATCAATTGTTTGTGAGTACTTGCCTTATATGTATTATAACACTGCTGCGCTTAAAATTGCTACTGCACGACTCCTCGCCTGCCTTTTGAATGGATGGCCAACGCGTCGGCAACGCAGCATTTATAGAAAAAAAATCAGAGAATATTAAAAATAAATTAAACAGACAAACACAGTCGGCAATTGTCTGTCTACTTGTCTGCCCGCCGGTCTGCTCGTGATTTATTAAAATCACTTTTAGCTATTTTCAGGACTATCAATATGCATTATTGCTGTTTACCCCATAGTCTTGCGGTGAACTGCAGGCAGCGCCTACGTGGGCATGTTGATAACAAATTATTTTGGCATATACTTTTTCTTTTTTCTGTCCACCGTCAATAAGCAGAAGAAAAGTGCGGGTTGCAATTAGCATTTGTCCACACTAAGCACAACTGATAATGAAACAAACAGGAAGAAACTCGTTTATTTTTTTCTTCTTTTTTTTGACATTTTCATTACATGGCACAGATTACTTAGAAAGAAAATGCCTTTCATGGGCCTCGTAGTATGAAATAATGTATGCATGCAAAGTAATGTAGATTAGGCAGACAAAATGTTTTCCTGATATTATTAAAGTGGTCATCCGCAATAAAAAAATCAAATGTAGAAAAAAAAAAAACCATATACACACAATAGATACACAAACTTAATTGATTCAATACCGACAGTATATAATAAAAATGCTTTAAGTTTTTAGGAAACCCTTCGTAGCAGCTAAGAAGGAAAACGAGGTCTCTAAGTTGTATAAAAGCGGATTCTTGGCTTTTTACAATATTGGCAAAATTTACATATTACACGTGTCTTTCGCCATGCATAAATACACATACATATGCACACTGAGGATCCCAATATAAATGCAAAAAGAAAAAAGCCCTTACACCGGGTTTGCAAGAAACGCTTAATCGCAGCTACGATCAACTTTTCAATGACTACCAGGTTTAGGTAAAGTCTTATCAAGAGTGCTAATTGTCTCTGCGTAATAAAAAAACAAATGTGTGGACTATATGATTACTTTGTATCGTTGTTGTTTTGCTCATTTTTGTTTAGTAAGAACAAGAAGTGAAATATCCAAAATACAAAAATACCGTGCTAATAATAATAATAATAATGTACACCACCACGCAGCTTGTGTGTAAATATATCGCAACGGGATAACATTTGTGCATAAGTCCCTGATCTGGGACCTCCACTGTTCTGTTTAATTTAACAGCTTTATATTGTCTGTTAAAAATTTTTGCTATCATAAAAAATGCTCGACAAAAGTTAGCCACAGAATTGTTTACTCTCACAGCAGGCGCATAAGCTAAATGTATGCATGTTTATAGCGATGACGTATAAGAGCAAAAGTTCTGTGATAGCCAAATTTCAGTGAAGTGTAATCAATTGTGACCTCAGAATTGCCAGCCGCGCTACTTGCAGAGTTCAGAGGCGCAGTTGACAATATTCAGATTTTGTTATTTTGCGACTTGTATCAGTCCCATTTTCATTACTGCATTGGTTAAGATTCGTGGATTTTAGCCATATTCGACCATACCAAAACACATGTGACCTTTTCGATAGAAAATAGCCAACTATAATCCGATGTATATGCACATACATATATATGTAATTAAAAATCTATAGATACTTTGAAGAACATGTCTGTACCAACATAATGAAATAGAGCGAATCTGACTAATGCATACCGCAAAACTACAAAAATATTCATTAATCTTTTAAACCCTTCTCGTTGAAAAAAATGTTAACCTGCTTTTTTTAAACATGTTATTGACGGTATATGGTTAATAGTATTAAAAAAATGTTAACAGCTACAACTGCTGTAAGCGTTTTGCAGTTGCTGCAGCTTAAGGTCATTGCGTGTAAAACATTTGTTCTAATTAGCGATGCAGGTATGTAAATCATTTTGTCGCCAGTTGGCGTACTGAGATTTCCATTTACAGTGTTGGCAACGCAAGAAATTGTAATGCACATATGTTATGCGGCAGCAAAGTTTTTAGAAAAAGATAGCGATGACGATAGAGACAAACAACTAAACAAACAAAAATAACGAAAAAAAAAAAAAAATAGGCATACAGCCAGACAAACAGTTATACAGACAAACAGGCAGGCAGAGAGGAGGCAGGCATGGCAGACATATCGACAGGGCGAGTGTGTGTACGTTTGGTATTTGTGTAGTTGTAAAGCTACGCACAGCCACAAGAGGGTTGCTACATGCACGCACGCACTGCACAACATGTCATGTAACACCACCAGCGTCATACACTCGCTTCAGCCGTATAGGATACGTTGCGCTTATAATTTCATGTGTAATGACGACTGATTTAAAAATAACAAACAAATTAGAATTTGTTTTATAAAATTTTCAAAGTACACGTATTGCTGCAAATCCATCTAACATTGTTACCAGAGATTAAAATGTTATATATAGTCGTTAAAGCAAATCATAAGAACCACAATACCACAAAGAGTTCCACACCAAGCAGGCGAGGCGTGTTATCAAAGTGGCGACCTCCTAATGCCAGTTGCCTAAACGCCTCCTTTGGCTGTTGGTTTGCCTTGCTTATCAATAAATGACTAATATGCATTTAATTTATTGTATTGTTTATGCTTGGCTTTATTGCTAAACATTTGTTTAAAAAATAAAAAAATAATAAGTTGATTTGCTTTGCCTGTGCAATCTACACCCCATGGCAAGCAAGGCAAGCCAAAGGTTTGTGGCGTCAGTACACTTGTGTCGTCTTAGGTTTGGTTGCAAACTTATTATTTGAAATAATCGATAAGCTGCAGTTAGCATGGAAATATGGCCAAGAACATTCTTAGTGACTGTGCACTGTCTACTCACCCAATTACGAGATGACGCGTTGGTTCGCTAGCGCTTGCTTGACAATTGGCGCTTTTGATCAATAATATTAGATTTATTACTTAAATGCACAAATGCATTTAACAATAATTTGCAATTGTTTTTGGTTTCTTGTGTTACTTGCTGCGACGATAATTACAAAATAAACAAATACTGCATGTACACTTCTTGTTTGTTTCGTTTCTGTTTTTCTTTAAATAAACAAATGTGTGCCGCATGCGTCTTGTTACAAAAAAAAAAACAAAAATTATAAATGTATATATATAAATGAATCTACAACCTTTTGTAAAATTTAGCACTTTTATGGATTTGCACTTTTATAAACGCTTTGGATTATTTAAAAAATATATGAGTATTGTTCTTCTGCTTGTTGCTAGATGAACTATTAAACTATGTGCACGGAATAAGGTAACTTTGAATTGTTTATTGCTTTTGCAACTTTCTGTCAAAAGTTAGCTGCGACGTCGTCGTCGCCGCTGCCTTCGTTGTTGCTTTTACTTTTGTCTGTTGACAAGTGTTTGTTCTTCTGACATTTACTCAATGCATTGCTTACACTTGTAGGCACTGTTATTTTTTTGTTTGTTTAGTTGCACAATTGTTATACCGTCGGTTGTGTTATTATTGTTGCCGCTGCAGTAGACAACAATTGACCTACCCAATCGAAAAGTACATGCGACTAAAACGAAACCAGTTCGACAATATTTGATGCCGTGAATAACGTTGCGCGAACAGTGTGCGTTAAGTGCCAAGTTTTCTGCGTTAGATACGTTGAATTTTGAATATCGAAAAATACGCGCAGAGTAAAACGGAGTATGCATTAATTAAACGATTAATTTATATTCATACACAAATTAACTATGCTAGTAGCACATAAAAAAATCTTATCAAAAGCGTAAATTTTGTTTTGTTTTGTTGGTAGTGCATAAAAAAACTTCTCTACACCGCTGTAACACTAAACACACTTTTTTTCAATCCGTGCCCAACACTGGGTAAAACATATGATTTCATTCTGTATCGTTTTCGTATGTGTGTTGTTTTTTCAACGAGCAGTAATTCCCAGTGAATTGCCAAAGAAAAATGCAATTATTGTGAATGTTTGTTTAAAAACAGATGTAATTTTTTTTTTTAGCAGTTGTTATCCAAAATAGTTATTATTTCACTAATTTTGGAACCTACATCTTCCGAGTGGCCCGAGTATAATGCCATGAGAGCCTGCGGGCAACTGTTAATCGCATTGGATCTAAGTTCCTAAGGACTAAAATTTAATTACTGTGAAACTATCAGCCTGCGCTTACGCGTCTATTGAGCATGTGCTAGCAGCCCATTCTGCGTTTACTGCCAGTGCCAATGCAAACGCGGATACTGAAGATCTCATCGAGGTGGAGATTAATCAGTCTGTAGATGAAACAGCAGAGGTTCATCCACTTGAAACCGACGAAGTTTAATTGAGGACATAGATGTGAGACACAATTTTATATATGAAAGCGTAGAAGCCACAAATGGTGTGCAAGTGGAAGTTGTACATGCGAAAGATGATGCATCTACAAGATGATGCTCTTGACGTACAAAAGACCGTATCTAATGTAGATAATAAGGAAAAACAGCAACCTAGCATTGTAGGTCTAGACTAGCTGCTCGCCGGTTTTGGAAAAGTGGTATTTTAGTCAATTGCGTTTTCTTAACAAGATCAAAATAAGCAAGATGTGTCAAATATGCAGGTTTATATAATTTCCTATTTATAGAGTAACGCCAAAGTGTACATATCTCAAAGCATGAAGTTATCCATTGCCAAAGTTTATGCAGAGCACGCACCATTGTGGAATATGAAATATCTCGATCGGACGCTCCCTGAGCAGACATTTAAAGCCATGCTGCAGCAGGTCAACAGTATTTTTGATTGCAAGTTAACTGCTGAGTAAATTCTTGGGTATATATGCCAATTGCGTCAATACTACATGGCAAATATGCGTGCACGCATTGATAGCGAAGTCAACAATGGTGCATTTAAGCCAATTTATCCCGCATTTACATATGCAACCGCTGAGTTTCCTCGACGGTCACATTGGTCCCTTCTAGTGTGCTAAATGAATCTAACATCACCGCAGCTTATCTTAAAGTACATAAGTGTGCTCATACATTTTAGCTGTTTCATGAGTGCGCTACATGCGGCAGCAAATTTACTAATGGAAATTCGTTGAAGGTGCATGCACTCATACATTCCGGTGAGCGTCCCTCTATGTCTGTGGTATTTGTGGCAAGACATTTCGGACATTTACTTTCCTATCATGGCATAAGTCCTATCAAAATCCAAAGTCCTTTCGCTTTAAGTGCGAAATTTATGGGACGAGATTCTGCGAGAAGTAACAGCTGCATGATCACACGAACTTTCATCTGAATCACCGTGAATTCGTTTGCGACTTTTGTGGCAAAGGTTTCTTTGCGCGTAAGACCTGCATCAGCATGAGGCACTGAACAATCTCTCAAAAAAAAAAAACATTTGTAAAATTTGTGCAAAACCTTTGCGCAACATGCCGTTTTTTATTGGCATTATATGCGTCGTTATCATAATGAATTGCCGTTATGTGGAAATGAGTAAAACATTTAAAATTAAAAAAAGTGGTTTTATATGACCATTTCGATATAGACATACAGTTCATCTCTTTCGCACTTAGGAGCTGCGCGTAAGCACTAATCTGAATGAAACGCCACAAATTTACTTGATCTGCCTCGCACCGGAGCTCGATATGAATTTGCGAGCAGCATTAATATAATGTCTGTAGTGGCGACATCATACTTTATGATGAAATTACTGACACGACTCAATGAGATTGTACTTTGTTCACCACTGCTTCAGTGGAATAGAGTTTTCAAAGCACGAAGCTGTGCGTTTCTATGTCTTAGAATATTTTATTTACAAGTTCATAATATTACTTTTATAAACTATTTATATATAAACTCTAACGGGCAGTTACGTCGTCATTCATATTTGATAGTGTCGCACAACACCGTGTATTGTATTGCTTTGTGAGCACGGACTGCGATCCTAAATAAAGCGAACCGAAATGTGTGGAGGCAATTATATCAATTTTGCAAATGCATTATAATTAAAATGTACTCCTTACATATTGTTAAATGAATTGTGGTATCGTGTGCGTACAAGAAGAACAATCAAAACAAACGTCTTCAGTCTTGTAAATATTGCGTCAGGGTTGTCAGGGTCAAAAAATGCTCACGGTCAAAACTGTGGTGGGGTCAATTGTTTCTGTGAGAAACTCACCTGGGCATAAGCAAAGACGATTTACGTTGTTCAGTACTGGTTTAAGTGTTATTGACAACGAATAAAACTTGCACATCACGAAACTGTTATTTCTCCCTCACACACACGTTATTTACGTGTAAGTAAAGTAAACAGATTCATTTTATAATAAACAGCAGGCACATCTTTGGCACACCGGTTTATATGTTTTTACGTTTCAATTTGTGCTCAACAAAGTTCCAACGCTTTGGAGCTTATCGTTGTTTATTGTTAACATAGATAAATTATTACCACCACTACGAAATACGTTAAACATCGTCACAACATACATAGTTCAACAGTGCTTTATTGCGAACTATATCTAATATCTCAATAACAACAAGAATAACAGCTACACAAGAATATGTTAAAAATCGCAGCGGATAGCGTAGCTACGCGTTTTGCTGCTTGTCTAATCAATGCCGGCACACGCAACGCATGTCCAGCTACTTCGCAGGCAACGCGTAAACACTTATCACAGACGCAATGCGTGCAAAAGAAAATCGTCATAAAAGATCATTATGAATTCGATCAGAAGGTGAGTCATGTTGCGTCATTATGCAATGCCTAGGTGCAAAATGCAACTTGATTTTTTTTATGGTTTACAGGTGATTAACAGCGCCAATCCTGTGATTGTCAACTTTCATGCTGAATGGTGTGATCCATGCAAGATACTTACACCCAAAATGCTCGAACTGTTGGAGAATTCAAATGAAATCGATTTGGCTGTAATCGATGTGGAAGCTAATTTGGACCTGGTTGAAACCTTTGAGGTGAAGGCTGTGCCAGCTGTGTTGGCCTTTCGCAATGGCGTTGTCGTCGACAAATTTATAGGGCTCGTAGATGCTAATAGCATTGACACTCTGATCGATAAACTTAAGCGTGGACAGAGCAACTAATTTTGCTGCTTTGCAATGGTTGGAACGTTAGTGCCTGTAATAAGATGTCCTCAAATTTAGGTTTAAGCGCTACAAGCAACAAACCCCTAAATGTAAAAAAAAAACTTTTATAATAAACAGAAGTCATACACGTTATTTATAAGCTTTTTATTTTAAAGGTTTGTATTTTTTTTTTAAATTATATTTACTTTTTCTTTACATTTGATTTTCATAACCTGAAATTGCACAATATAATCGCTTAAAATTATTTACCAGCTTGATTACGTTTCAACATTAACAAATTGTACTCCAAGACTGTCGTGAAATGATTAAAAAAAAATAATAATATAAACATATACATAAAATAATACATTGTAAAAATAATGCATGCGCACACAATAAAAAATTAAAATCCAAATTTAGAAACGAATGATGCGCGCGTCTAACGTATTTTGAAAAAGATACTATTTGATTAATATCTAGTTGGCGTGCATTGCCTGCTATTATTAGGAAGACACATGCTAAAGGAGCAGCAGGCAAGCGCTGCTACCAAAAATATTTTTTTCAAGACAAGTGCCGTTTGACTTATGCATGCGACCGACTGCCGTAAGAGAAACTGAAAAAATAAACAGGAATAAAAAAGACAAGTTTTCTTTTTGGTACAAAAAACGACTGCTATACTGTCCGTCTCTCTGCTTATTCGCCATACCAGTACCGCCTATCTAGCCAACTGTATGATGAGTGCCGCGCACATTTCGAAGAACTCCATTGTATGATGTCCAGTCGGTTGCAAGGGCATCACACCGCTGCCGCCGCTCAATGGTGGTGGCGTAAGGCTTTCCATAATGACGTCATCACCTTGTTCAACTTCGTCATTGGTTAAAGACTTGAAGTCGAGCAGATAGCTCTTCGCATCGACCTGGTACAGTTGCAGCGACATCTTCGAGAACTTGCCCGTCTTTACGTTTTGACGGCGCACACGAACATGATAGGGATTAATGATCTTCCATTCGTAATCGAGCGCTTTCATGGCGCGGTATACCTCGAGCATAATGTCATTTGGCTTGCTCTGCGAGCGTATGCCCAGATGCCATTTGGCGCGTTTGATGGGTGTGCCGCGCGCTGTTTTCTCGGGAAACGCAGCTCCGCCGGAATTCTGCACCGACATGGCCAACTGACGTTCACGCATTGGTGCTATGCGTTCCGGATGAGGTCGTATAGTGCCAGCGCCAATGACGCTGCCATTATTCGGCCCACAAACAGGTGTTGCGTTGCCCGATGATGTACCAATTGCAGCAGCAGCAGCCGAGCCACTGACACCACCCGAATTGGCCACTATGGGCGGCGGCATGTGTGCACTGCCCAGTATTATTTCGTTGTTGCGTTCATTTGGCGAATGAGCTATGGGTGGCGGCGAGCCAGCTACAAAGAAATTATTAATTTCATGTATCTGATTTGCGGCATTGTCGGCGAAACGTTTATTATCGATTATCAGATGATAGGCAATGGCTAACTGATCGTGTGGATCGCCGCTGAGTAGCGCATTGTGCACTTCCGTTTCCTTGACGCCGAACTTTGTACAGACCTCGGCCACAGCGTATGTGTCAATGACATTAGAGTCCTGTTCAATGGACGATGGGAACAGGTAAGCAGGCAGATCCTTTTGGAACCACTCGTGTTTTTTGATCTCCTCGATGTTGGCACGTTTCAGCGGGTCCACCTGCAACATCTGGCATACAAGATTTACCACCTGCTTATTCAGATACTCCGGTATAGGAAAGATGCCAGATTTGATCTTGCGGAATAGAGTTGGCACGTGTTCATCGTCAAATGGCAGCGTGCCGCACAATAGTGCATAAAGTATGACGCCACATGACCAAATGTCCACCTCAGGGCCGGCATACAATTTTCCTGAGATGACCTCCGGTGCAGCATAATTTGGCGATCCGCATGACGTGCGCAGAAATTCGCCATCCAGCATCATATTCGATAACCCAAAGTCAGCGATTTTCACGTGCATATTATGATCGAGCAGCAGATTTTCCGGCTTGAGATCACGATGCACGATCATATGGCGATGGCAATAGTCAACACCCGAAATAATCTGCTGAAAGAAACGCCGGGCCTCATGCTCCTGTAGTTTACCGTGCTTTACAATATAATCGAAGAGTTCGCCACCGCTCACATATTCCATGATCATAAAAATATCCGTTGGCGTCGAAATGACCTATACAATACACACAAATACGCATAGTAACAGGTTTATCCATATGCTGTGAGTGTGCCATCCTTACCTGATACAGTTTTATGATGTGCGGATGCCGGAAGAGTTTCAAATTTTGTATTTCACGACGTATCTTGCCTACAACATCCAGACTCTTGATCTTTTGTCGATTCAGTATTTTAACGGCCACCTTGTGTTTAGTCATCTGATGTTCGCCGATTTTCACTTTACCAAAAGTGCCGGTTCCGAGGGTGGCACCCAATAAATAATGCCCAATTTTTACAAGCGGTTGCCCATTGGCATTGCCAGCCGCAACTTCCGCGGCGGCGGCGCGGTTATGTGGCATTTTCGCGGTTTGTTTTGGTTTTTTTTATATGTAACTCCACTTATGAAATATTGGCAAAAAAAATTAAATATATGCACGCGTAGTTGCGTTCGTTGTTCGGTTGCTTATTCTTGTTGTTGGCTTATTGGTTTACCAATATGGTATGTACGTGCATACACTCGTACGTTGTTTACTTCCTCTTCTTGTTGTGTGCTGCTACTTTGTTTTGCGTTCAAATTTTCTTCTAGCTATGCAAGTGTGTGTGTACAGCGCGTGAATGTAATTGGGTATGTGTGTCGAGAATTTATTGCGTTGCTTTTCTTTTTATATTTAAGCAACTGCAGCTGCAATTTTACTCTACTTTTACATTAAGTAACTTTTTATTTTCGAGGCACGAGTGCGGTGAAGGTAAGAAATGAAAAATTTAATTTTTCGCTTTGCAAATCTACTTGCAGTATAACCAACAGCTTACTTCCTTATAGTGTGTGAGAGTGAGACAGAATGGCTTCGTGCTCTGCAAACCCTATTCCTCAGCAACAACACTGAAATCAGTGGCGAACAACGTAAAAATCATTTTTCGTATTCAGATGTTCACCGGCGACCGGACCCAGTTTTGCGATGTGTGTGTGTTCAACTGTGCCTTACACCCACCGCTCTCCTAACTCACTTTTTTCTTATTGGAAAGAAATGCATAAGCGTTCCAATGTTGGAAATTGTGTGTGCGCACAATTGCTTTGCAACACTAAATTATCGGTCGTTTTTATTTGTTGTATTGCCAGCGTGAACTGTATGCGCTATTTAACACTAAAGTATGTGCGCATATTTATTTAAAAAAAATCTGTTATCCGTTTTTTATTTTATTTTATTTTATTTGGTTCATTTAATTAACAATATTAATTAATAAATTGTCAAAATACAAAGAATATATATACAATATGACAATACATTTTAAGCTAAGTTCTATGCTTCCTTTAAATATTTCTACTTTTCACAAAATGTCCAAGCCAAATGGTTGTTGTAATTTCTTAATGTCTTAACGGTACCATGTACCGGGTGTAGGTTGCTCGCCAGCTGCTAGAAAATCTGGCGATTTCAACCTAGAGCTGTACAGCCTTTAACGTTATTCGTTACTTTAAACTTTGGAATAAATAAAAACAAACTAAAAAAGACACATTGATTACATATACTAAATTTCAAGCGTTATTTATCCGAATCGTATCTACGTGTAGTTTTGGTATCGAATACTACTACACTACTTGCATGCTTGCCAGTCTTGCGTTTATCGCAATTTTTAAAACTCATTCATTCATGGCTCATTACAAATTATTTGAAATAAATCAGGTTCGATTTATGAAAAGCTCGCATCACATAAAGTTTCAATCACATTTTTGCGCAGAACTGGCGTTTTCTTCTGAAGCAATTGCAGTTTGTTACTTCGCTCAGTGAGCGAGTAAAATTTTACTTGATGCCTGGGCATTGGAATTGTGCACCTATGACGACGTAAAATGTACTCAGGCAGCAAATTTTCATTTTCAGGGTTGCGGGTGCGATTATTTGCCTCTGCAAACTTCACGTTTCGGATTCGGTACTTGAAATACGTTTATGTATGTATGTATGTAGGTATGTACGCACGTAGGCATGTATGTATGTACATATGTATGCATGTATGTAAAGTTTTAGTGTGGCATGGTGCGTTGCGTAATGGTTTAGGGTGGAGTGAAGTAAATGCTGTATTAGACGCATGTAAATGAATTATAAATAAATTGTTGTTGTTGTCTGAGCTGTTGTTGTTGTTGTTGTGGTTGTTACTGGAACATCAACAGCTTATTACACATGTGTTTACTACATCTAAGCAATAATAATAATAATAATAAAAAAAAAAACAACATAGTTAGTAGTTGATCCATTGACCTTGTCATTGTGTGTAACTTAGGCCAGACGTTTCTTTCGACTAGGAGACAAGATTTTCAGCATCGTGACAACGGGTGCCTCGAACGATATCGACACGACGAACGACAGCAGATACGAGGCCATCACTAGACCAAAGAACATGACGACCTGTTTGGGGGAATCACATCACAACGGCAAATACAGATTAATGCTTTTGGCTTTTCATATATGTATACAATTACATACCATGGAGTCGCCACCCAGATGTAACGGTGCATCCGAGTTAAGCGCCATCGAGCGTATGACAATGGGATGCACAAGATAGGCGCAGTATGTGACACGTGAGAAGGGATACAGGCAAGGTGCTGAGAGTAGCGTATTGATATAGCCACCATAGCCGGTGGAGCAAGCGATTGTGATCCATGCCAGCGACAGCGCCCACGCGGAATGACTTAGCGAACTGTAGGCGGCAGCCGTAAATTGTGACAACTCGGAGCGATACAGACCAAAGACGAGCACAAACAAATTGAGCATGGCCAGCAACCAGGCAACGGCGACGGTCAGCTTGGGCAGGCGGATTTTGCAATTGGTACGGAACAGTATCCAGCCAACGGCCATGCCGATGAGGTAGGGTCCCAGGCGAGTCCAGGGCTTGTCATAGATTTTGTCAAACAGCGCCAGCGGATCGTCCGAGTTCGGCCGATGATTGTTTGTGAACGCGATCACGGCGGTAGTTATCCATGATAGCACAAGAAAGACAATGGTCGTGACCGCTGAGACCTTGAAGTGACGCACTCCCACGATCAGTATAATGGCGCCGATCATGTAAAACTGTGTGTCATTCGCCAGATACCAACTCCAGAGCATGCACTGTAAAAGGCAAAAATTGAAAATGTTTTACCAATTGCAAAATTAGTCGATCCAACTGCTGCTGCTGCTGTTGCTGCTGCTGCATGGCGACAGGCTTCTCCATAGTTGGTGCAAGGGCTTACCATTTCCTCAACGGGAAAGAGTGTGTTGATGTAGAGTATGTTGCGCCACCAGTAGTCCGGGCAGGTAATGTGGTCCATGGTCGGCGGATCGAAGATTGAGTATGTGGCCAGATACTTCATTGTCACCTGCACGACACCGAGCACGAAGAGATATGGTGCGGTCAGACGCATGAAACGATATGCCACCAGGCCAAAGAAGTGCGCAGTACCGGCAGTGAACTCATTGGTGCCTTTGCTCAGCTTATTCAGCTTGCCCTTGGCATTGGTGCGGAAGTATAGATAGGAGATGAGAAAGCCGCTTATGAAAAAGAACGTGTCCACGCTGAAGGGACCGTTCGTGATTGCCTGAAAGAAGAAGTTCTGCTCGACCTTGGTGCGCATCTCCATGTTGTCCGAATACTTAAAGACCACAATGCACGTATGTCCGAGTATGACCCAAGCCATGGAGAAGGCACGCAGTCCATGTATAGATGGTATAGTGTCGGCGCCAACGTTGCGATCGCATATCGCATTGAAATTCGTTATAGCCGAGAAGGACAACAGCAGCTCCGAATAGATGCTCAGCTTCTCCGGTTCGTGCAGATGGCCCTCGAGATGTTCGTCAGAGTTGTTATTGTTGTTGTTCGAACTGCCCACCGTATGTGGCGGCAGATTGAGTACGATATTGAGTTCTTTCAGCGATTCCTTTTTCAGTGAGTCATGTGCCATCGAATCGCTGTAATCGGAGGATGCGCAGCCAATGCCCGACGACGTTTCGCTGTTGTTCATCATCTCCTTGTCCTGCTGACGCAGCGCCTCCTTCAGGCGACGCGTCAAATAGATCTCATACAGCGTGCCGCAGAGTATCAGGGTCAGCACAATTGTTGATACGACGCTGAACGGGCATAACGAAAGTTAAATACATTAATTCGACCAACTTACATAAATTCAAGCATATAAATTTCTCATTTCTGTTATCGCGGCTCAACTCGGCTCAAGTCGGCTTTGCTAATGTCAAACGTCAACATTTGGGTACGTGCATATACATATGTATGTGTGCATGTACTTGTGATATGACTGTGTAGACACATAATAAGCAGCCACACGCGAGCCCTGCGCACCCCCGCCATTTAGCATTTTGGCACACAAAAACCGAAAGTGTTCTCATCTCTGCGATGTCGATGTTTGCGCATGACATTAGCAACCGATTGAAGATTGAGCAACTGCGACTTGTGTATCGCCCATCACCCATCACCCATCGGTGGATCTTACATGAGGGTCCAGAATGTCTTGTCATCGAAGATGTTGAACTCCTTGTCGGTGGGCACACGTATATCCAACAGTTCCAGGCCGCGCGAATCGAACGTCAAGTGCGCATTGTTGGTCATGGTACGCACATCGGCTATGCTGCACGTCGATGGCAGACACAGTCCCACATAGATGGTTCTCACCTGCAGGCAGGCAGGCAGGCCCGTAGGCCAAGATTTGTGAGTTAGTATAGTTCACTATATTGACATAAAGAATTAACCGCACTGTGCTAACTTAAATAAAATACGAAATAAAACAATTCTCAACTCGCAAAACTACAATGGAAGAACATCAACATGAATTTCTGATTTTCAATTTTAAGTTGGAATTTATAGATGTGCTATTTTACGTTCATTATCGTGTTGCAACTTTTACGACACGCCCGTGTAAGTGCGTTCCAACTGATTAAGCCGACATCGAACTGTCCTATGTGATTTTTAGCTTTCCTCGCATGTCTTTCTTATATTTTCATGCAAAGCTGCTTCTTCTATTTTTTAAGCATTTATCTTTTCATCTACATTTATATGTATTATTTTTCTGTATATATGTACATATCATCTGTACTAAGGTTATCTATTGATTCATAGTCTGATTTTCCAGACATTCGGATTACCATATGTTCATCTATACTATACATTAGCCTGTTATGAGGTTCCGGTCTTTGACTGACTCTACTTTTGCTGTAGCATAGAATACAAATTAGTTAAATCTTACAGCTTTCGCATTCTATGCTTAGTGTCTGAGAGTTCAAGAAATCAACTTGACTATGTGTTTCCTTAGATTATGCAAATGACTGGCACAAATGATGTTATCAGCAATTACTTACCAAAGTGGTTGGAAAACTGCCATTGAGCAGCATCTTCACAACATAGAAACCAGGCATGAATGGTGGATTCTCATTGTAGATCGTCTTGTAGGTTCGTGTGTGCGCCTTGGCGAATGGCAAACCTGTGTTTTTGTTGTCGGGCTGTGAGTTCGATTTGTTGAGGCGCTTGTCATTGGTGCTGCTGTAAGCGCCTTTGCCAACGTAGGCCATATCGCCGTCCTTGTGATAGATGGCATCGCAAAGTGACAACGAACCCATCCAATAGTTGTTGCCATAGAAAAATCCCGAAGTATAGTGTCCGGATGCGTCATCCACTAAAAAGCGTTCAAGAGTAGAAGAAAAGACGCAAAAAAAAAAAATTTAATAAAAATCAAATATTGTGTGAATATATGTTTTTTTTTTGCAAATTGTTGTTTTTGTTGTACAGCAGCAGTAGCAAAAACGTAGCTGGTACACAGCTTAAGTAAATTTTATTACATAACTGCCAATGATCATGCCTGGCTAGCCGACAAATGTAGACATGCATGCATACACACTTACATACACACTTACATACACACACACATACATACAACCGCAAACCCGCCTTGCAACGTATGTCAGCTTGTAGCTACAAAGTTAAGATCCGCAGTATCATGATCTGTTGCGATCTTCTAGTTTTATTGGAATTATATGATACCATAATCAAATGTCAATGTCTGCAATAAAATTGTCCGACACAATAACTTCTTTGCATTGAACTCGTAACGCAATGACTGTTATTGGTTGGTTGGCTGTTATTAACAGATACAATTTGCTGGCGCCAAACGTCAACGCAAGCGGCTTAAAGAAGCTCACAGTAACAGCGATGGCTTTTAACTGTATTAACTTAAAATTCAGGCAGGGCGACTTGCACCGCGCGTGAACTTTCTGTTAACGACACAGCAATTTCAATTGACTTCCATGGGTTACGTTTAAAACAGTGTTGTTGTTGCTGTTGTTGTCATTGCGGTTAGCTGCTTACATTAATGTTGTTGTCGCACTCGTTATTTATTTTTCGTTAGCTTACCAACAATTTTGTTGTAATCGCTGGCATGCTTCAAAAAAAAAAAAACAAAAAAAATTTGAAGAAAATGAAAATGTTGCTGCTGCGTTTTTGATTTTCTTATTGAGGGCTTGTACCCTACGCTTGCGACGCTATGTCGATCATAGGCGACTAGGAGCATAGACTTTGACGCCGTTGGCCTTAGTTTTCTGGTGAAATTGGCAGGGCCACACAAAGCTGGCTGCGATTCATCGTGAACAGGCAGTGGTCCGTCGGTCAGTCGCTTGTTGTGCAGTTCCGTTTGCTAGCAAGTATCTGGTGAAGGGCGTTGAGGCTTCACCAAGGCCGACATTTGCTATTTTTCGTTGATTTTACTTTTTAAAGTTATTACTGTCATGTCGCTTTTATTGCTGTTGTTGTTGTTGTTGTTTGTGATGTTGATGTCGTTGTTGCTGCTGATGTTGTTGTACTTATTATATTTATTTTTTGGCTTGTAACCTGTTACTACATTGCATGTTCATAATGTATTTTGCTGATCATCGTTGTGTCATGATGTTAGTAGCTTATTGCGTTTTTTTTTTTTTTTGCTTTTGGTTGTTGTTAAATTTATGTTCGTTATGCTTGTTGTTGCTGTGATTTCGTTGCTGGTTTCGTTATTAATATTGTTATTGCTTGCGCATGTATGGGTGTAACCTGTTTGCGCAGTACATACTTGCAGCAGCCCGCGGCTGTGTGTGTGTGTGTGTGCCATTTAAGTTGCACTGCTTTTATTTTATTTTTTCCTGTTTTTCTCTTTATCAACTCTCTCACTTAACTGCACTTAGCACAACTGCAAGGCACGATTGCAATTGTAATGACTATAATGAGCAAGCGAGAGCGAGAATGAAAGTGATAGATGACGGTTTCAGAGCGCATATGTTCTTCTTTTTCTGCTTTATTTTGTTTTGATTTGTCTGCTGCATTTTTGCTCCGTTATATTTTGTTTTTGTTCGTTTTTTGTTTTTGTTTTTTTTTTTGGCATGCATATACTAATTGAGTTTTGCTTTTGCTTTTGATTTAAGGCTTTGCGCACTAAGAATTTAATGTGTGCTGTAAAACGGAAGTTAAACACTCAAAATAATTGTTATGCATTGCATATTTTTTAACTTACGTTGCTTAACTAAAATTAAGCAATTTTTATAGTTTGTTTTGTAATGAATTGTTTAATTTTTTTTTTAGTATGTAATGCGCACTTGCATATTTTTTGTACGAATGCCATAATTAAGCAATTAAAAAAAAATTATATAGTGCGATAGTAGAAGCACTTAGCGCATTTTGCTTACGATTATCAGAAAAAATGCAAAATGGGTATTGATTTTGAACAATAAAATTTGTTTATATTTTTTTGCATGCATAAGTAAGTAAACACATACATATGTAGATAAATATGTATGTATGTATGTAAGTGAACTCGAACTAGATCACTTTTTATTTTTTTCAATTTTTTGTTAACACCTAAAGCTTTTTTTAATTCGATTTTTATGTGAGATTTTATATCATGCGATTAAATGCTCTTTTGGAGTTGTAACTTGTACAATACGAAAAATAAAATGCATTTATCAGTAATGTCTTTTTTCGACTATAAAAAAAACTTGTTTTACGTAAAAAGCTTTTAAGTGCAGTTAGGCTTTCAATATAAGATTCAATAGTGAACAGTCTGCAGAGTGCAGCTAAACAGCTTATGCACTTCTGCTATGCAGCCACGCTGGCGTCGACGCGTTTATGTTGTATTACTTTCATTTGGGCGACGTTTATACGCATGTCTATTAGGTTGTTACCATAACACTTCAAGTTCATGATGCATTTTATGTGGTTTTGTTGCTGTTGTTATTGTCGTTGTTTTGGCGTTGCGTTGCAAGACAGTCGGTGGCAAGTTTTTCCGCAAGTTTTTCTGTTTTCCGGTTTTGTTTCCTGTCGTATGCCGTATGCATGACAAGGGGCCTTGGCCAAGGAATTGAAAATATGAAGTCGTTGCGCTTTGCCAATAACACACTGGCGCATCGATAGGCAGACAAGATTAGCAGCCAACCCATAGAGCAACCGACCGAGCAATCGATTGTTCGGGCATTCAAGCGATTGGCGTTCCGATTGTTGTACAATCAAGTGGGCCAATGGCAAATGCATAATAAATTAAAAATACAAAACCGAAAAAATAAAACAAAATATAAATGTTGTAAAATTTTGCTGCTGATACCGTTTGCCGTTTACCGTTGACTGGTTTCCACGCTTAGACATTTTGTTGTTGTTATGGAAGTGGCTGCCATTCGCACTGTGCTGTGCTGCAACTGCTGCACACAGACAGTCTTAGTCAGTGATCACGGCGGCCGTGCCGTTTGTGGCGACCGTGACAATCTTTTTCAAGTCACATTACTCAAGTCAAAACATAATTTTTTCGAATGTTCTCCATTGGCAGGAAATGCTGCGCTTGGTTGAGATTTTTTTGGGTTTGCATTTAGTTTTCATTTATGTTGGTTTTCATTACTGCAATTACCGGAACGAAGAACACTTCAAAAGTTTTTCAACCGGTTCAAAATGTTCCTAAATCAAAAAAATCAAACTGTACTTAAGCTGTCAACTGTGTACATAGTATAGCAAACAACAAACTTATTTATTGATAAACACTCGTTATTCTACTCAATGTACTTAATGCCCATCCCACTCCGAAAAATATTCGTTATAAACGAAAGAGAGAAAATCAAGAAGAGCAATTTAACCAGTGTTTGCGAAAAAAATTATAAAGCTACGGAGTAGTTCGACTGTAATATACTGTAAAATACTCGTATGCATAAAGTAATCTGTATATTCAAAAAAGAAAAAGAGTTAATGTTTATCTATTTGCCTCTCTCTCCATCTACATACATATCTATGCATGTTTTACATATATAATTTTGCATTGTACTATTTATAAATTTATATGTCCATCTGTTCAACTGTATATGTATAATATTTTTATATTTAAGTTTTTATTTATTTATCTTCATACCAATTTGCGTTCATCCAAATGTCTGTTTATTCAAAGCTAAAACTTTTGCTTCAACCTCCGCTAGTGGGTACCATGCCATGATGTAAAGTTGACGCCAGTGCTCGCTTGCACACAACAAATGTCGTTTAATGTCTGGTCTTGTATGTCTATCCATTATTTTTATTGTGTCAGCAGCTGCCGTTGCTCAGCAGCTAACACAATAATAACGACAACGACAACAACAGCGACAACCACAACAACAACAACAACGACAATAACAACAACAATGCGATTTATGATAAATAATAATAAGTAATAATAAGCAATAATGCTTAGTCTGCAAGCCAAGGCAGTTAGTGGTGTGTTGTGGTGTGGTGTATTACCGTGTGTTGTGGTGTGTTGTGGTGTGGTGGGGTATGGTGTGCTGTGGTGTGGCTTTGATTGGTTGCTACACAAAATTAAATCTTAAAATTCGTTGCACTTGGTTTTTTGGCTTTCTGTTTTTTTTTTTTTTTAACATGATTTGCTGTCAACATGTCTGCCGCCTGTTTTGTTGTTTAATTTTATTTATTGTGGTTTGTTGTATTGTTGTTGTTGCTATGTTTTTTTTTTTTTGTATCAAATCATTGTCAAAACTACTTAGGTCAGCGTTTGTCACGCTTTGGTTTAACGTCAGCAAAGTAACCCGTACGCGGCTTAAATGCAAATAATTTCATTTATAGAAAAAGCGAAAAAAATAAAGTAAATTGTAGAAAAAAAGAAGAAAAAAAGACACAAAAAAAAGTTAGAACCCAAAATGCTTAATGGCCAAGGCGCGCGCTTTTGCACTTGCAATAAATATAACGTCTGTATGTATTATATATTATTTTTGCTCTTTTAGATTTCTTTTGATCTTGTAGTATATTTCTATATATATAAGTGTGTGTGTGTGTGTGTGCTGGCTGTACTGTGTTGTTTTCCATTTGATCTGCCCATGATTTGGCACGTAGTAATAATTATAATGATGATGTTGATCATGGCGTTGTTGTTAAATCTCAGTGCCAATCTATTGTGTGTGCATACATATGTATATGTATATTTATGTACGTAATTACAAAAACAGACAGACGAAATGTTGCATAGCTTTATGCTGAAATGTTGGCACGTTGGAACGTGGGCAATGCAGGGAAGTTGGCTCGATGCGACGCAACGACGACATTCAACAACTAAAAAGTGCGCAATCAGCATTTACAGGCAGCGCCACTTTGGCTAATTAACCAAATGCTGATGAAATCTACAAAATTTTGCGTAAAACTTACAATAAAAAAAATAAAAAAAAATACAACAAGCAAAAAAGAAGTTAAGTATAATAAAAAATTGCACATTATAACGCACCGCAAAGTTTAATAAACAAAACAAAAAACCAAACCAAAAAAATAAAAAAAATAAAAAATTGAAATAAAAATAAAACTGTTATTACCTAACACATGCGCGTGTTTGTGCTGGTTGTTGTTGTTTATTTTTTTATTTATTTTTTATTTGTAAAGAGTCAGCAGTTTAAGCAAAGGAAGCTGCTCTTTTGTCAAGATCATTAACGTTGAAATGTTTATCACTGTCAACGCTGTAAGACCCGGCCCATCTAGCTGCCCGCACGCTTCGGCTGCTCAGTTGCACAGTTGCTCGTAAAACCCATTTAAAGTTTGACTAATGGCATTTTTAATAGTGAACGCATAAGCTTAAATGGTCAACAATTGTCGCCTTAACGACCACAGCCGGCAGGCGAAGTTCAACGCTAGAACCCAGGGCTGCTGGCTGTGAGGCTGCAACTGGGCAGTTACACTGAACAATTAGCATTGTCATATAGAAAACTTATGACTTTTGCATGACGGTACGTTATTAGATAACACACACACACACACTCACACACATACATATATATATAGGTATGCATTGAAGGCAATATTAAAAATGCGTGCGTCAGCACATTGCTGCCTCCATAAATACACAAGCATGCTTAGTGGTATACTGTGTGGGTTTGTAGGCCTCGACTAGGGATGATGATGTCAATGCTCTGTAACACACTAACAACTGTTGGGGAGCCAGTGCTGCCAAGTGTGTCCTTGTTAACACATACAGAACAAACATATAAGATGGCATAATATATAAATTGTTAAACAAGCAAAGCTAAGAAAGAAAGTATCACTTAAGACACATTTTTTGGTCTTTGTTAACCCTTAGGAAAGTAAACTTACAGCATTACAGTCATTGCCATTGCGATAATCTGGTATGGTAGTTGAAGCAATTTTACATTGGCACAACTGTTGGCCAAAATCAATTAAAACTAAACCAGGGCCTTAGCAGCTACTTCTGTGGGACTAGCAATAGCCGCAAGTTTAGATGTCTTCAATGTTATTGTTGTTGGTGTTGTTGTTGTTGTAAACTTTGTCAATTTAAGCAGGGAAAAGACGCTCAAGGCAAGATGCAAAAAAAAATGCTCATTGCGTTAGAGTTCAAGAACTACGACAATTGATGCTGAATGCGCAGTCAAACGCACGAAATTGTATGTTTTGTTGTTGTTGTCGTTGTTGTTATTTGCATTGTTGTTGCTGGTCTATTGTCATGACATTGAAATCTCGCCACATATGAATAAATGACATCAAATTCGCGTACAAGCCATTATGCCATGCACAATGCGCACTTGACTCGACTTGGCATCGCTTAGCATGGCTTGGCATGGCATGGCTTCGCTTGGCATGGCTTGACTTGGCTTGGCTTAGCTTTAATAAAAAGATCGCTGCCGCTTCCGCTGCCGTTGATGTCTGGCGTGTGTTGTGCGCTTGCAAGCGAGCGTGCGTGCGTGCGTGCCTGCGTGGTAGTTGCTATTTAAAGTGAGAGTGCTTCGTGTATGCCTCTGTGTGTGTGTGTGTGTGTGTGTGTGTTATGTGTTGTTTTCCCCCTAAGTCGCACTGACTCAGCGCGAGGTCATTTCGCTTAAGCCAAGTGCCAACTTGCGCTTGTTGACTCATTTGGCTTGCCGCGGGCCAAACAACAAATTCAACGGCTTACATATCAGTTTTTTCTTTTTTTTTTAATTATTTATATACAATATTTTACATGTTTATGTTTTCTGTTTATTTTGTCAGTTTTTTACTTTCACGGTCAAATGTGTTGTTTTGGTATTCTGTTATTTTTTCATTTTTTTTTTTTGCAGATTATTGCATTCGCAATTGTTTCTTTATAATGCAATTCGTTGTTCAGCAATAGCCATAATTGAAATCAACTTATGTTATGTTAATTGCATATGCGATTAGATGAAGCGAAAAAAGAAAAAAAAAAAAATTAAAAGAAAAATTGTGCCAACCGCAACAACAAATACAGCTGTGGCGCTTGTTGTTGTTTGTATTTGTTGTTGCTGGCTTGCATAACTGCCACGTGAGTTAGCGGCTTCATTAATATGTAAAAACCGCACTAACAACAACAACAACAACAACAATTACAAATGCAATCGAAATTAAAAATAATAACATTAATAATTACATCAACATAATTACAAATGCAAAATTTCGACTGTGCCAAAATAGTAAAGTCAATACAGCCGTCACAACCCCCACCCCCCACTCAGCATGTGGGTTGGCACAGAAAAGGGCTTGGTATGCAGATTTTTGCGATACCCGGTTATGCGTCAGTCGCACTGCGGCATCGCACATAACAACGTGATGTTTGCAAATTTGGCGAATTTTTGATCGTGACAGACGATGCGTGACGCAAATGCAAAAAAAGCTGAATATTTGCTCAAATTTGAATATGAGCAGGCAAAATATGATGCGGGCAGCAATAGAGTCAAATCATTTCTCAGTAGCGCACATCCCCTGGTCTATTGTGTACTCCGGACAAGACCAAGTGGTTCTTCAAGTTACCTGAGGTACTTCATTGTCTGCTTCACTTTGCTGAAATTGGGTTTTCTGCTTATTACTTTGCTGGCAAGCATGGGGCTGCTTTACATTGATTTCATGAAGTCTAGTGCCAGGACGCTTCTTGTGTACTCCAATGCAATGTATATTTCTTGTCCTTAGTGCCTAGCGATGGATATGCTGTTCGTCTAGGACACGCTGCATATGTTCGCTGGACAATTTTCGACAATATTGTTGTTCCTTAGTAGCTTCGCATTTTCGTTCCAAAGAGTTGCAGTTAGTTTTTGTGCTTCTGAACAAGTACGCATAGTTAGAGGGTTACAGCATCATAACTATCATTGAACACTGTGATCCCTAACAGAGCAGGTGAAGTAGCTAAAGCTAAAAATGAGACTTTTTTATTAAGTAATACAGTTAGGAAGTTCAGATTACTGTCTGTCCTCGTTCAAAGTAATCTGAATGTGACCAGTTACCTAGTTCCCATACATACAATCCGTATTTGTGTTTTTCTTTGTTTATTGCCGGTTATGTTCCATTTAAAGTTGTTATAACTGCCACAGCCACATTTGACTTATGGAAACTGTTACATCATTCAAGTTCGTTGCCTAAGTCTTTCGTTTTGCAACAAGTTGAGGGGAAAAAAAAACAAAAGTAAAGCAAGAACACGTGTATGGCGAATATTGCCATTTTTTATGTGTGTTTTATGCTGCAGAGCGCAGAGAAAAAGTTGTGTTATGCACATTTGCGTTTTAAGTTCAAGTTTTCACTTTTACGAGTATCTCAACTCGCGGCCAATGTGAAAAATCATTTTCAGCTGCATGTTGTATAATCTTTGACGCACATTCAACAAAACAACAAAGCGTGCAAAAATAAACACAACACATAATTAAATAAATACAAAACAAAATAACAACAAAAACCAAATGGAAAACAAGTACAAAGACAAAAGCAGCCAAAAAAACAAAAAAAAAAACCAACAAATTTCAGAGAAAAAAAAATAAAAAAAAAAAAAAAAAAAGCAACAGCAAAAGTAAAAGCAAAGGAAAAGATAAGAAAAAGAGTGAGAGAGAAAAAAATGCAAGTATTGCAACAATCAAAATTAGCTTTATTGCATAATCGCTGACTGACTGACTAACTGACTGGCTAGCTTGGCTCGACTTGACTTGGCTGTGACTAGCCAGCCGCAGTCCATGTCCGCTCACGCTCACGCTCACGTTCCCGCTCCCGCTCCCGCTCCCGCTTCCATGCCCGTGCGCGTGTGCGTGCTTGCGTCCGTGCAGTGAGCAACAGACACACATGACTGTGCCGAGCCAGTCTTCGTGAGTTGTGCAATTTTTCCTTTTTTTTTTTTTTCTTTCTTTCTTTTGCATGTCTTGATTACAACTTGATTAGACACAAGAAATAGTAAATCAGTAATAATAATATTAACAATAACAAAAACAACTATGTGTGCGTATGTGAGAAAGTGGAAACTATGCTGCGTGACGTCGTATTTTGCACTAAGATTGTAATTGGGGCTGCTGCTGCTGCTGCCTCGCCAAAGCCAACGACAAACGACAATCGACTAAACAAAGCAAAGCAAAGCAAAGAAAAGCAAAGCAAAGCAAGGCATGCATAGCTACAATAACAAAACTATATTGTACAATAATAATTTTAGGCCAGTATTGGCCTAAAAATCATGTTGAATGACTAACAAAAAAATACACAAAAAATGACAACAACAACAACAACAACAACAATAACGACAACGTAAATAACAAAATTCCAGCTACACGACATTGGCTAACAACGGCATACGACTTGCCTAATATGCTTTAAACATTTTGTTAACGTTGTTGTTGTTGTTGTAGCTGTTTTGTGTTGCCCGTTGTTTGTTTGTTTATTTATCTATCTAGCCATTGTTGTATTTGTTGTAATACGCTTTGTGTCTTTCTTTTGCGCTTTATTTGCGTTTTCGCTCTTTCTTTGATTTTGTTGCAATTTTAAGCAAATAGCTTACATATACACACACACACACCTATATATATATATATATATATATATATATATATATACATACTATATGTATCTATTGCCATAGTATGTGTCACAAATTAACAAAAGTTGTATTTCCTTAATTTGTTAACACAAAATAAAACGCCAGTGAAAAAAAAAATAAAAAACAAAAAGAAACAATTTCAAATTTCATCAAACAATGTTGCACACACATGTGTATTTTTTTTCCTGTATTTTTTTGTTTTACCTTTGGCACGCACAGCGTCTTAGGCGTCTATGGCATTTAGGCGCTTTGGAAAGTACCCGCATGTACCCAGCACGGCTGGAAGGCAGCCAGCATTTGATGTAATGATCATATACACTGAGGCATGGCAGCATAGAATTTGCCATAAAATAGAAAAAGGTTGAAGAAAATCACAAAGTCAAGCATAATTATATCTATAAACTATATAAACTACATACACATATACATATATATATATATATATATCTGTGTTTAAATTGAGCCAAGCTTAATTTTTTTTTTTGTTGTAAAATAAACTTGCACTTTATATGATCGCTGGCGTGTCTTATGAGTTTTGCTACACATAACAGCTTTAAGCAGTTGATAATTGGCATTTTCGGTTGCCTATAATGCCAGCCGACATAAGATACGCTTTTGTATCTAGATACGTTTACGTATGTACGTAGCTGCTTTAGTTACTATGTGCGCTTTATAATAATTAGCTGCCTAGCAATCGCCGGGCTGTCGAATGGTTGCGTGTTTCTAGTCAAACGGCGGCGTGTCTTTATTTATGTAATTTGTTGCATTCGATTTTTTTGTTTTTTGTTTTTTTTTTTTTTTGGTTGTTTCTTTGTTGGTATTTTTCGTTTATTTTTTTCGCGTTTTTTTTTTGTTTTTTTTTTTTGTGTTTTCTGTTAATGAATGCATTTTTGCTGTTGTTGTTGCTGGTGTTGTTACAATATTCGTTAGTCGTGTTTCTGCTTGGCAATACAAATTCTTGCTATTGCATCACATGAGCTGCTGCAATTATTAGCCATTGATCTTGGCCAATGAATATGCCAGACTGCTTGCGAATACGTTCATATAGCAGACATGTAAACCAAATACACACACACAAACACACACGTGCACACAAGCCGTATGTTATGTATTTCGTTACGTAGAAAAAATTGAAAACTACACAATGAGCCAAATAAAAGCAACAGGCAATTCGAGTATGAGCAGGCGAAGCAAAAAATTTAAAACAATCAAATTTTAAGAAAATTAAATCCGGTTTTTTTTTTTTTTTCTTTTCTTTCTTACGGGGTGTGTGCATATTTTTATTTATTTATTTATTGTTGTTGTTGTTGTTATCTTTTAGTGATTGTTGACAACAGTTTGTTGACAGTCGCTTTTGCAGATGCTGGCTGCCTGTGGCGGCTGGCATGTGAAGAAACCGAAAAAGCCAAAAAAAAAAAAAAAACAGAAACCGAAACCGAGACCAAAAGCGAAACCATAGCCGAAACGCAGTCAGCCTTTCGTTACCCGTTGCGTACCTGTTGACACACTTTTGCAAACTTTTTTTCGACTGACTAATTTACGCGTAAAGTGTAATAAACCAAGAGAAAAAAAATGTTAATAAAACAAAATATACAACAAAAAAATAAAAATAAAAAAATACAAAATTAACTGAAAACGTTGCTTTTAAAATAACAACAACAACAACAATCATATACATATTGCTAGTTGTTGTAACGGTTTTAAGCGCCTTTTGCAGCAGCAGACAGCAGACAGCAGCCAGCGGCCAGCATTTACAAAATGAACCAGCATGAAATTTTTCAACATACAACAGACAGCGTATATATATATATATATATATATATATTTATGTATATAGATATGTGCATGTGTACATATGTAATCGTGTACATGCGCAAAGCTGTCTTCGCGCATTTACACTTAAGTTAACAACAAAAGCCAAAAAGCGTAGCAAACAAACGCCGTAGGCCAAGTGAAGCATCAGCAGCAGCAGCAGCAACAGCAGCCGCGGCCGCAGTCACAGTAGAAGAAGAGAAAAAAAAAAAAAAATAAATTTGCTGCCTTTTCTTGTATTTGGCAGCAACTTAATGTGACGTGTGTTAATTGATTACATAAGCGGCGCGTTAACAGCAACATGCACAAACACACACACACACACACACACGCATATATGTATTTTACATATATTGTATATAAAAGATACAACGATTAGATGCACACAAGCGCCAGCGCATATGTTACATATTGCGAGCATTTACAGTACACACGCAATAAAGTGTACCAAATGACTTTGCTTTCTTACTTTTGGGCATATTTTATTTGATTTTGATTATTTTTGTTTCTTTTTCTTTTTGTTTTTTCTTTTTTTTTTTGGGTTTTTTGTGTGTCTGCTATTTCCGGGCTTATGTATGCAGTCTTATGGCCTGCTGCATTGCGTATAACTTAGCCCACGCAGTATATCAAGGCAGCAAGACAGCAAGCTTATTAAAAATACAAAGACTATATTTGGCATATCCACTAATAACTAATCAGTCTATTAATTATACATATGGACTTGCACGAGCAATGCGCGGCAGCTCATTTAGAGGCAAAGTTCAGCCGCTGCGGTGAACTGCCTGCTCCTTTCGAATCTAACCTTGTGAGAGTAGTAGGCAGCTTATGTAGAGCACCTATGGCTGCTGCTTGCATTGGTTTCTTGCAGCCGGCTCATTTGTCGTCCGAATCGTTACACTTAGAGGCTTACGTTTCTTGAACAACAACAACAAGGTGCGCATTTGTAACTGTTGTTGTGGCAGTGCCATACAGTGAAGACTGCCATGGGCTGCATGGGACATTATACGGCTGAGGTAATTTAGTTAGAACTTTTACTGGTTATTGTTTATTGTTTATTACACATTGTGAGATCAACAGGGACAATGTAAAAGTAAGCGTGCATTTTAACGCACATTCACTGTATGTGCAGTAAACGGCAAGATGCAGATACCACACATGCATATGTACGTCTCAATGTATGTAAGTATGTAAGTATGTAAGTAGGCAAAGCTTTAGCTACGCACGTCTGTAAGCCAAATGTTTAGCGTCGCTCGAACTAGTTCGACGGCATTAATTCATAATGTTTAAGAGTCAAAGTTGCAATATGCCAATTTTAAATGAAATTACGTGAGTATGCGCAGCTCTCGGACAGTTGGTCAGTGCGCGTTCAAGGCAGTTTATTAGCCATAATTGTTGTTATCTGTTAGACCAAGTCATGCCATGCAATGTCATATACCTATGTGTATACCTGTGTGTGTGTGTGTGTGTATGTGTGTGTATGCAGGATAAGGCTGTGTTAGCGCACAACTGACGCAGCTTGAGTGTATGTGTGCATGTTGTATGACCTTGAGTGATGTAGCTAGGCGTTGCTTATAGCCAAACACGAGCACGCGTAAATTGTTTCAGTTTGTTATTTGTTTTTTTTCTTTTTTTTTTTTTTTTTTGTTTTTAGATATGTCGTTTATTTTGCAGCAATGTTGCGTCAATTAATTAAAGCCACATAAATGCAGTGGAATATATAAATAGAAATATTGACTTACTCTTAATAGCCCACATATTCGCCGCATTCAGCCCTGCCAGATAGCTGAGCATATCCTGCGTGCAGTTGGCGCTCAGGGCATGGGCAAAGTGTTGCCATTGTGCTGCCAGCAGGTTCAAATCGAAGATGTTCAGCATGTCGCGCAGTCGCTGGCCGCGCGACAAATCGTACATTGCTGTGCTAGTTGTTGCTGTTGTTGTTGTTGGCGTTAACGTTGACGCTGACGTTGTGGTGTTGACGCGTGCGTCGCTGTCGGCATGCAGTCGCAGATTGATGATGTTATGCTGTGCATTGACACTTTCACTGTTCATTGCGTTTAACATGCGTGTGAGATTTCGTTGTGTTGTGGTTTCTGTGCTAATAATACCGCCGCCACCGCCGCCTCCGCCTCCGCCGCCCCCCTCATTATCAATGGCGGCTTGGCTGTGTGCCAAGAGCAGCAGCAGTAACAGCGTCAGCGACGACGTCAGCTGCGACAGCGACGCCAGGGCGCTTACTTTTTGTGTGTAGTTGCGCATGCTGTGCGTCTGCTTCTTCTTCTTCTGTGTGTAAGGATATGCTACTGTGTGTGCGTGCTTTACTTGTTATTGTTGCTGTTGTTGTTGTTGATGCGCTTTCGTCTGCTTTATATCGTTTATTTCGTTTATTAGCAATAATTAACAAATAAAAATATGAAGATTTAATGCCCAAAATTTTTTAATTTGAGCTACTTATTCGTTTGTTTTTTTTTTTTATTTTAATATTGTTTTAACGTCTTATACTATTTAAGCAACACTTTCACTGCAGAAATATAAAAAAAAAAATAAAAAACAAATTTATTGTATATAATTTTTTTTTTTGTTTTAAAATATAACAACATTTCATATTAAAAATTTAACATGATTTTATGCAAAAATTTTCACAACCACACAATCAAAGAAAAAAAAAATTATAATAAAAAGTACACATAATAAAACAAAAAAAAAAATTAATAAAAACAACAAACAAACAAAAAAAGAAAGGGCGAGTGAAACGAAAAAAAAAATAAAAATTTATGCGTAACCGTGTGGCAAATGTTTGCAAGTTATGTCATAAAACCGTTATTTGCTCGCTCGTACTGCTTCTGCTTTTCTTTGCTTGTGTTTTCTTTTAGTTTTGTTTAACATGTGTATGTCACGTTTAAATTTGTTAACCATTTAAACTTCTTAGAATTTCGCATTTGATTTTGGATTTTACTTTTTTGTTTTTTTTTTTTTTTCTATTTATTTTTTGTCTATTATCATTTTTTTTAGTTCATGGTTTCTTTTGGTTTTTTTTGCTTTTCGCTTTTTGCACTTTTACTTTTCACACATTTATGGTTTATGGTTTAGCGCACGCGTAGCTTTGGGCCACTAAAAACGTACTGAATTAAAGGCCGCCGTCTGCTGCTCAATGCGACAATGCTGGAATCACGATTGCGACTGCGATTGCTGTTACTCGCCGTACTGTGCATGCATATATGCTGCGCTGTTATCGAAGACAGGAAAAAAAAAACGCTACGTTAAGCACCGAGACAGTCCACCAGCGCACAACCGTTGTATATGAACGCACGTTTACGAATTATGGCTGCGCGTCTTGGACAGTTGTAAAAATATGCTAAAAATTTTAAAACGCTGCAGCAGCAGTCGTCGCCGCTGCCAAAGTAGCAAGAGCAACAACAACAACAACAACGCTAAGAGCAGCGTAGTTGCCATCGCAGTCACTGTTAAACACTTAACAGTGACGCTGACTCGCATATTATATGATAATCACGTACAGCTACGGGCAAGGGTTTTAAAACATTCGCATAACTGCAGCTAACTGTAGTCATTTTGCGGCCAGTATTATATGGCTAGCAGAATCAGCTGCTTTCAAATATGAATACAATTTTAAAACAAAACAGCCATGCGATGTGGGCTGAAACTGCAAATTTAGTAAAAAACAATTTGCAGACATGCCGGAAATCTGCAATAACAGCAGCTTATTATAACAGTGCTGTAGTCGAATGCAATAACAGAGCAGCCTTCTGTAACTTAACAGAGTTGCTTATTACATTTTGCAATTGCGCTTGCAAATTTAGACGTTACACGTGCATATTTCAAATCGACAACTAAAATTGGTCGCCTTATGGGAGGAAAACATCCGTTTCGACAAATTGCTTGCGATTTTGTGAAGACAGTGCAAAGTGATTAAGTATACGTAACAGTGTACATACAATAGATGTATAAAATATTTGAAATTTTTATTTATTGTCTTTTTTTGTTTATTTAGTTTTCATTTATATTTACTATTTACTATTTTTATTTATATTTATTTTTAGTTAAATTCTTTTCTTTTTAAAGTGAGCGCGTGGACAGACACTTTGCCAAATATAAGACTAAAACGAATTTTAGCGCATGTAGGACCACGGCCGAATCAATTTCCAACTGCAAATTAAATAATGTCTTCACGCCGTAAAGGTTTTTATTGACAAACTAATTAATGTTTTTATTTTGTTAAAATATTTATGTATTTTTATTATATGTATTTTAGTCATGTTTTTTTTAATCAGATGTTTGCCAACTGAGTGAGGATTTTAGGAAGGTCCATATTAACTTATACAAATTTAGTTTGCAAAATATAAATGTTAACCATCATTGCTGTACCTTATACATGAAATAGCACTCAATGTGTCCAAAATTATTCCATTTATAAACATGATATCCCATGTTTTTTTTTCTTCTCCTTCAAAAGTAACATGTTCCTTAGTCGTCCAATTTTCTTAGTTTTCTTTCATTGCTTATGTGTAAAGAATTATGTGGCATGGAACATGTTAAAATTTGTGAAAATAAAGAAAGACCTGCTTTTGTTTTTTTTTTCAATCACGTTAAATCACCTTTTCGACCGACCGCCTATTTATTTTTTAACCCTCAATTCAACAATATCACGCAGTTACCTATTCTAATCTTCGAACCGCAACTTTGCCAATTACAACATCCAACAAATCGGCCAAGCATCGGCTTAAGAGAGGCCGAGTTGGCTTAAGAGAATGGGCCAGCGGACTGTTGCTCTGGCAGCATGTTTGTCGTATAATATGCTGACAGTTAGCAGCTTTGAATCGGCAAACAATTCGTTTGTGGTTGTTGTTTTATTGGAGATCGTTCAGACTGTTGTGTGCAACTAAAAAGTTCGAGTTCGCAAATTGGGCAGATTTTGGTTTTTTTGCGGCAATTTTCAAAATGTTCGTGATTTTTATGCTAAACGACATTAAATTAGCTTCTAAGTTTGCTCTCACCAATGTTTTTCGCGATATTTGACGATGTTTTGCTTAAAAACATTTTTGAGTGTATTTAATAGTTTTTTCCTAGAGCTCCTTTTGGTCATGTATATATAATATATACATAGTATTAATTATTCAAAAATGTAGACCGTAACAGCACGAATGTACATATGAATTTTTAATGTTTGCACATATAAGAAAGAGAGTATGGGTTTTTTCTTTCGTGTTTTTTGACTTACATAGCAGCGTTTGGATCAATGAAAGCGTACTGCAAAAAAGCAAAGCAAAAGGAGAAAAGTGGGTTGTCGTTTGATATTTTGTTTTTGGTTTTTGGACTTTTTCATATAACAGTAACTGGCGCGCAAGCGTACTCTGCTGTTGTTTCTGCTGCTGCGACTTCGTTGTGTTGTGCTGTGTTTTCTTTGAGTGGTTGTAAAAATGTTGTAATAAATGTTGTATTACTCCCATTGTCATTATTGTCGTTGTTGTTATGCTGTAGGTGATGCAAAAGTATACTTTGGCATAAAAAAGGGAAAAATATAACTAAAACGAAAATAAAGAAGCGCTTTTGTATCTTGATTTAATGCTTTTTAAGACGATTGCGTTCATATTGTAATGGTTGGATAACCGACTTTGGCTTTTTTTTCTTGTTTGTTTCGTGAAATATTATTATACTTATGTATTACAAACTGTTTTTTTTTTTTTTTTTTTTATATTATTTTGTTTTGTCCATTATATATATTTAGCTTTAATTGTTAAAAGTGTGCAATATTTTACAGCGGCAAATGGGGTAACGTAATAAATGTACCAAAAATACAGAAAACCAAATTCAAAGCAAAGCAAACGAAATAAAACGAAAGCTTAAAGATGGCAAGCAGTAATAGTCGGTTATGTTTGTATAATCTAACTATGCATCAATCAGCCACTCTTTAAAACGTATTTCCAGCGGCTGCAAAGCAAACTGAAGCAGGCCACCAAGCCAAGCCAATATAATAACAACAACAACAACAACAACAACGGCAAAGACTTCTCCAATACATTGTGTTTAGTTTTGTTTGTTTTTG
This sequence comes from Stegana nigrithorax, assembly GCA_037044495.1. NCBI lineage: Eukaryota > Metazoa > Arthropoda > Insecta > Diptera > Drosophilidae > Stegana > Stegana nigrithorax. The sequence goes on from JBAMBQ010004986.1 coordinate 41,455, forward strand.
TTATTTTTTGGCGTCAGATGCTGCTGTAAGTTTTTTTTTTTGTTTTTGTTGTGTAATACATATATGAATTAAATTTTGAAGTCGTTTTGATTTCGTAAATATTAACAGCAGCAACTAGGCAGCGACTGGCGTAGGCGAAGAAGTGGAAAAAGTTTTGTTTTTTTTTTTTGTTTAAACATATGTATAACTGAATTTGCTTAACTAGTTAACAGTAGCAACAGATTCTGTGCACCGACAGAAACATGGCTGCTGAATTGGCCAACGTTGCGCAGTGTTGTTTAAGCTGTTGTGGCATCCCTTTCGTGCGCACGTTTTACTTCAGTGGTGAAATTTAGGTGTGCAAGTGCAATGTGATGCACAACAGCAGCAGCCGCTCATTTTAAGAGCGACAAGAAGGTTACCGTTACTGAGCGTACGTTGCGCGCATATGAGTATGTACACATTGTTGTTGTTGTTGTTGTTATTATTGTTGGTTTTTATGGATAGGCGTATGCGTAATAAACTTGAGTTACATCAGTTTGAAAATAACTACACGTCATTGTGTGTGTTTTGACTTTGCTACTCTCGATTTTTTTATCTTTGTTTTTTTTTTTTTTTTTTTGCGCAAAGTAAGTATGCCAGACTCATTAACGAACTTTATTTTCATTTATTTGGAAAAAAAACCAAATATAAGATAAAATAAATAAAAGGCAAAACACTTTCCAGTCAAATCGAAGTTTTTATACTCTATAAATATCTTGCAATACAGCGTTGTTGTTGTTGTCGTTTCAACTATGTGGCTGTTATAACAATTATGCGTGTGCGTATTATACTTACCACGTTTATTTTGACATGTCGGTACTGATGCTGCCCCCTGTTATTTGCCGTTGAAATACCTGCGTGTAGGGCATAGGCAAAGTCAAAGACATACCATTAAGGCGGCTGCAGCACTACCTCAAGACCTTTAATCAGTGCAAAGTAAGCGAGCGTGTTTTGTTATTGTGTCTTTTTTTCAGCAATTTCATACTTAATAGAAAACATGAAATCGTATTCAACGAACAACATTAGTTTATGCATGTATGAATGTAGCTAAGTCGGTATGTATGTATGTCTGTATGTGTGTTTATGCTTATGTGGGTAGGTACGTGTGCACGAAATGAGAAAGGTCACTTGCCGTTGCATAAGGCACGTCTGTGTTACTCATAAAGAGACGTACATATGCGAGCGCCAAAATAAACTAAGAAAAAAATGTAAAAAAAAAAACTTATGGAGCATGTTGTTTTGCATTTGCCTTTTGCAATTGATTTTCTGCAAGGTAAGCTAAAATTTGCCATTGTTTTAGTGATTGTTGCTGGAGTAGCGCAAATCGTTTCTTTTACCGTAACTCACTCAAACTTGATTTTATTTTGTGCTTTATTTTTTATATGCACTACTGCAACTTTATTTTGCGCTTTCCTTTCGTTGCATCTTTCTGCATGTACATATATATGTAAACTCAATAATAAGCACATACGTATGTGTGTACTTATGTATATATTAACATCAATAAGGGCATGCACACACATGAAGATGTCTTGGCTTCCATGTATGCGCAAAGTACTTCATGCATAATGCTTGAAGATGCCGCACTGCTACGTCGTCGCCCGGATTCTGTAGCGCGGTAAATAGTGAAAGTTACAAGAAGACAAAAATTATAAATAATAATAATGAACATAAACAAAACCAACAAAAAAAAAAACAAAAAAAAAATGAAAATAAAAAGCAAAGGCCACAACAATTACAATGATCATGGCTTTTATGCAAACATATCGTATTCATGTTTATGTAACTGCAAATGCATATGCGCCAAGCCAGGCATGCCCACTGTGCTTGTCACCTGTTGCTGCATTTGCAGAAGAAGAAGACTATGCCGCACATGTGTTCGCCCACTAGGCTGCTGCCGGTAATGAAAACAAAACACTCAAACTTTAAATAATATTGTCCTAATATCCTAGGAACAGCGCCTCTTATAAATGAAAAGCAAGTAAATACGACACAAACTGGAAAACAAGACTATGCAACAGCATGAAAAGAATAAGAGAAGAGAAAACATTGCGAAACTGCAGAGTCTTATTTAGCTGATACTATACAACTTGGTCAAGGCCAACTTTGAAAGACTGCCATTCACATATGTAGTAAATTTCCGTAAGAGTTGATTGCACTTTACTTATGATCTGAGGTAGAGCAAGCTTCGAGAAAGATACGCTGCTGGACCTGGCACATGACAATGAAATGATAACTGAACCTTTAACTGATGTGGCTCTGACTTGCTTATGCTTATGCATCAGGCAGCATTTGTGCAGATTTTTTTATTCATGCATTGCAAGATTATCGAATATGTATGTCGAGCATATTTAAATGCTTGGCTGCAGTCGGGAACACCATAGCTATTGATCTTGCTGCGTTCCCAGGCAAGGCTTATACACACGTTGTCAGTGACAATAAGTAATGCGATTCTCTTCTATGTCCTGTCGCTAAGTGGCTGCGTTTGTCCAGCTTTTCTGTTCGTTGTTGGAAGAAGTTCGTCTGCGCACAGCTTCCATAGAGGTTTCACAGAATTAAGTGCTGTTTAAGATTGTGCCAAGGCTTTAAATTTCTAGCCGGAAGTATGCATTGTTTGCATATATATAAAATATATGTATTTAATAAGATGCATGCAGATGCGTCGTTTTAACACTTTATTATTGTCATTTGAAATAGTTAACATTTATAATTATGTAAATATGCTTTGTTATGTTTTCGTATATTTTTTCTTTTGTAATTTTTCTATAATTTTTCATTTATACGCAAACTTGCAAAGCGGTAAACAATTAATTATTTTATATTTATTTATTGTTTTTTTCATTCCTGTTGGTTTTTGCAATTACATTTAAGCTTTCAATTAATTAAACGTAAAAATGACTAAACACCAACTTTATGCATTAAGTAACATAGTAAGATACACAATTGAAACTACGAGAGCACACATTCTGTTAAATACTTTATTTAATACAGTAAATATGAATTAAAATATCTCATTAAATAATAATCATAATTAAAACGAAATTAAATCAAAACGACATTTGCTTAAACGAAAGAGGAACCCGTTGACAGTTTCTTTACACAACTACAAGAAAAAAAAAAAAAAATGGAAAACAAAAAAAAGTGTCACTAAATTATTTTCGTTTTTTTTTTCTTCTTCTTTTTTGCTTTAAGTTTTACAATTTACATTTGCATAATTATCATTATTTTTATTTTCGTTTTAACATTTAATTTATTAAACATACGCATAACTTGGCGTTTCGTGCTAATTATGTATACACAGCTTGGCATGAACTAAACCAAAATACAACAAAAGGCTAAATTATATGTTTAAAAATAGATAAATCATAGTAATAATAAGTATAAAAAAAAAAATATGTTTTGAAAAATTGGTTTTTGTTTTTATGCGCAAACACCAAGAAAAATCGCAAAATGGTTTGCAGCATTTAATTTTAAGAAACATTATTGACTTTTGCATATTTTGTTTTACTTTTTTATTGTTAACATTGCGTTGTTTTTATATTTTGGTAATTTTATTTAAAAAATAAATTTCGCTTTTAAGGAAACAGAATCACAATCAAATATAATATGTATATATATATATATAAATGGCATGTGTGTGTGTGTGCGATACACCACCACAAAACAAACAAATATCATATGCATGTAAAAACGTTGGGTATATGTGTGTATAATTTCCTATAAAAAATGTTATTCGCAACTGAACCGATCTAAACGAATTCGAAAAAAATGCAACAAATGTGGCTCTGTGTGAGTGTATGCGTGTCTGTTTCATGATTATTGTGTGTCTTGTGTCCTTTGTCTTATGTTGCTGCGCAGTCGACTGCTGCCACAGCACTAATTATTCTTACTTTTGCACGTCATATGTCATGTTTTTTTATAAGAGGAATTTTTGCTTTTCTTCGTTATACTTTCTTTTTTTTTTCTTTAGTATTTTTTGCCGTTTTTGTTCGTATATTCGAATTATGTTTCGTCGCAGAGATTCTGTTTTTTTTTTTTAAATATATAAATTAGCTTAAAAAAAAATCATAAAAAAAATTAGTTATGCGGAGCATGGTATTCGGGGTCAGGACATATGGTATATGCATAACAGCACTTACGCATACGTATGTATGTATGTATGTATGTGTACACATCTACATTCTAGCTAGCAACTATAAATTTCGCTAATGTGTGTTCGTTTTTGTGTATGTGTAAACTTACTAACGGTATTTGATTTCGTTCTTCTTTTTGTCGCTAAATAAATTATTTATTTTAATAAGTAACACTATCTCTTTCTTGGCTACAGCTGCACGCCATTTATTGCTAGCTTTTCTGGGCTCACCGTCATTTGTTTTATATGTTTTTATTTCTGTATTATTTTATTTTCTATTTGCTTCAAACTACGGCGCACACAGTTATCGAGTTCAAAACAAAATGCCACAAATACGTAAAAGTAAATCAATGTGAGAGTGACAGAATTGCACACGTAGAGCTAGAAAGCGATAATGTGTGAGCAAGTGTTTAGGAGAGATAGCGCGAGAGCATATTTGTCTTTTCTGTATGTGTGTATATGTTTGGGGGTGTGTGTTTGTGGCGCACAGATACGTCGTGGTTGCTTTTGCTTTTGTTTATATTCGTAATTGTTTCGCCGCACCAGGAACTGCCTGGCCTATTTTATTTTTGTTGTTGTTGTTGTTGTTGTGTTGTCTTCCTTTCGTCAAACCACACATCATCGCTTTAGATGGGCACATAATTTCCCTTAGGAGTGTAGAACAACTGACCGCGTATAAGGCGGCGTCGTAATTCGGCTGCCAGCAGACGTTTCTCCTTTTGTATCTTCTTCAAGACGCCTTTGTTTTCTTGTGCACGGCGCGACAAATAGGGCAGCACCTCTTCGACAGGTCCGTAGGGTATGTATTTGTAGGCCGAGTAGCCGGCTTGACCTACAAGGCAAAAAATAAAATGCATGTTAGAGACTTCCTTCATATGCTTTTTTTTGTATTTCATACGCACCCAGTGGAAATGTGATGTAGTCACACATGCCAAGCAATTGACCAAAGCAGATAACCTTATCCTCCGGCGAAATGCCAATCTCTTTCATTTTTTCAATGGCGAAGCGTACGGTATCCTCATTGTGCGATGCGACCATTATGCCAATTTTCTTTGCATCCTCCCCGCTGTCCTTGAGAAGCTGCAAGGTAAGTATATTTATATATCAAAACGTTAAATAGAAACTCGGGACGTGTGTTTGTGCGTGTGCGAGTGTGTGAGTGTATGTGTGTACCTTTATACGGCGCAAGCATTCGGTCAGCGTTTTATGGTACATTTCAGTTGTTGCCTCATAGGAAGGATTAACTGGATCAGGGTAACCAAGCGCTTGAGCACGTGCACGTTCCTGTTCCATATAGGCGCCTCGCACGAGCTTAGCACCAAAGTAGAAGTTCTGACGTTTGGCCTGCTCCAGATCGGTGCCCACCTATATATATGTGTGTATAAAACAAAAAAAGAAGATATTGTTATACAAGAGATTATTTTTATGGTTGAAAAAAAGTCTAACAGACCTCGCGGAAGGATTCACGCAAATAGCACTGATAGGTGTTGAATACTATCGCCTTCTCCTTGTTGTATTTGCGCATCATTTCTAATGTTATACGTGAGATTGCGGGTTGAAAGTAGGTTTGCTCAGCATCGATCATAATGCGCACATCTAACTCTGCCGCAGTCTACAATGCAAATATAAGTTTTAGATAAAAGTATTTAGGCGCAACTAATATCTGTAGCCAACCTTCACGATGGTGTTGAGACGTCTTATCATATTCCTGAACATCTCCTCTTCTTTGGGCGGTATTTGTGAGATCAGTCGACGCATTTGTCCGGTCTTTGGATCAGGCACACGAAATGTATCACTCAGCTGTGAGTCTTCATCGACAATGCCAGACCATGGAAACAGATGCAGGATACTAAAAAAAAAAAAAAAAAAATAAATTGATTTAATTAATGAAAGGTAGCAGTAGCAGCATTTATTATATATAAACGATCTCAATAGTTTCACCAAAGATCTGCGCAGAATTCCGCTCTACATTTTTTGGACTTACCCCTCTTTGTCCGATGTGACATTTTTTAGGAACTCCTGTACATCCTTGTTATTGCCTACGGTTGCATAGTACTTCTCCAGATCCTTAATCGTTTTGTGATGTGTCAACACATTGCCCTGACCACCGACGAGATCCTCCATGTATTTACGCGTGCGCATAATAACCTCGGACAGTTGCAGCTGTGTTTCAATGTTTAAAAAGATCAGTTGTAAATAACTAAAGAAAATGACAGCATAACAATTTAGTGCACATCACATACCAATAATTGTGGACGGCCCAGTGCGGTCAGCTTTATTGCCGTAATACCAGTGCCAAAAGTGGCGCCTAATTATATATATAAAAAAATAGACATCCAGGCAAAATATATGGCATGAGTGAAAGTAAAAGGTAGGACATATTCAACATATATAGCTAATAACCAAAACCACAACGTTACGCGACAAGAGCAACAACACATTCAACAAAACTACAAATAATGCAGCAGCAGTGCAGCAAATAAAAAAAAAAACACAAAAAAAAAAACCAACAAATAAAAATATATGTAACGAAAACAAAAAGAAAATACAAATCAAATTAAAAATAAAGAAAAAAAAAAAGAACAGAAAAATTATGCCAAAGGTAAAAAAGCTTAGACTGCACGCATTTCCTTACCCTCCGCAACGGCTCTGGGTATTGTTTTAGCATCATCAACTGGGTTAGTTTGTTATTTTTTTGTTTTTTTTTACACGTTTGTTTTTATTTTTTTTTTTTTTTGGGTTTCGTTAGTTGTTAGTATTTAACGAACGTATGATTGATTGTTTGTTTTTTTGTTTGTTTTTTTGTTTATTTGTTTGATTGATTGATTGATTGATTGATTGTTGCGAGTGGCGTAGAAAACCAGGTTTGCCGAACCGAAACAGTGGAAAATGAATGATGAAAATGATAATTATTAAAATATACATTTAATTAAATAATAAAAATACAATTAATTTAATTGATAATGTGTTTCGTTTTTTATTTTATATATATATATATATATATATATATATTGTTTTAAGCAAGCAGTAGACAAATGCACACAGAAAAAAAAAACAAAAATAAAAGCTCAAATAAGCCAAGCAAGTGAAAAGCAAACAAGGACAGGACATTCCCATTTAAAAATCCCCTGTGACGGACCATAAGGCAAAATAACACATGCGCCAACTCGTATGCCATTACAACTTCCAATTTGACATGCCAATGTACCCACTGCAGAAAACTAGATAAACTTAATGCTCAACACGCGCACAGTAGCGTGCAAAACTATCGATAATAGAACATCACTTTTTTAACAGTTACTTATTTTTTGCTTTTTGTTTAGCAAGGCACTTGTTAATGTAGATAGTAAATGCACTCCAAGAAGGGAATATGATTTAAATTTTAAGCGCTTAAAGGTGAAAAATAAATTGGCCGTTCTAGAAAATTATAACAACGATATAGCGAATGAGTTTGGCACATTAACATAGGTATTGTTCTATTGATTTGACAAAAAAAAAAAAAATGTTGAACCTTATGCAAGAAACTGTCAGGCAATGAACAAGCCATGAACTACAGGGTTCACTTTTTCGAAATCGTACTGTACATTCCGGATACCATTACAGTGTATTTTATATAGGCAAACATTTATAGTCCAATCTAAAGCTAAACACACCCAAGCAGTATTTAATTTCTCTGACGCTTGCTGATGTTAGGCGGATCAGGCAGGACTTTTAGAGGCAGTCGGTTGTCACAGTGGCAAATGTGGCCGGTTGCCATGCAATAAAATTTACATCGTTGTTGTTCTGCGGTTTAATGCAATTATACAACTAATTGATTTAGATTTAAATTTAGCGCAAAAATGCGATGAATTACGGCAATGACAGGGCACGTGTAAAGAAAAATCGATTAAGTAAAGCAGCATGTGCAGCAGTATGCGACGTCAATTAAATATAAATGAAATAAAATATATACTAAATACATGAACACCTGTATATATGTATGTATTCAATATAAGTGAGAAAAAAAGTAAAATAAAATAAGAAAAATCTCATAATCAAAAATGAAGTAACTGCTTAAGTCACACAAAAAAAAAAAAAAAAAAAAAAAAAAAAGAAAAGAAAAACCAAAGAAATTTGTGACAAATTTAGCAGCACAGAATGATGTTGATTTAATAGAAATCCCAAAAGCAACAACATCAAAAATAACAACAGCAGCACAAGTGCCAATTTTACATATTAGACTCAGCTGGCAGGCAAAGCAAATGTATGAAAGTTAAAGAAAAAAAAAACAATTGAATGATGCGAAAAAGACAAAAAAAAAACTTCATACCAAATAACATACGTAAAAGAAATGTAAACGATTAACCGAAAACTCAACATGTACAGAAACGAAACGAAGAAAATAAAAAGGAGAAGATATTTAAATATTAAATACCGATGCTTGGCACGCACGCAAATAGTTTTGTGTTGCTTTTTAATTTTTATTTTGTGAATATACCTGAAACAGCTTCGAGGCATTTGATAAAAGTCTCCATGTTGCGTTCACACGTCGCTTCGTTCAAGTAGAAGTAGGTACGTGCACTGCTGACCTTGTAGCGTCGATCGGCAAAGGATTTGTCCACATGATATTGCGGCATGGCACCTTCTTCTTTATTATCACCAGCACTCGATACCGAAGATCTAGTTAACGCGATGATATATATATAGAGAAGTTAGCGCACGCCGGGCAGATACAGTTACAATTATCTTATTGCATCGTACTTACTCGACTTCACGTTTCTCAGCCTCCTCCTGTGTGATATCCTCTTCGACGGAATAATCCAGAATGGGCTTGACACCAAACGAACGTAGCCTGTTGCAGCATATGAGTGCATGTGTGAGAGACAGAGAGAGAGAAAAAAGAGAACAAGCTTAAGTAAAATAATGGACAATCTTGCCACAAGACACATACTTTTCATTCTTATTTTTGTGTGTTTTTTGATTACATATAATGTTAATAATAAGTTTTTGTTTATACGTGTTAGGTAAGTTGTCTTTAAATGAACGAAGACACATTAAATGCCAAAGCTTGTAATACATGGTACATGCACACTAGCGAGCCCGTTAAAGGATTTAATATTGGCTAAGGCCAAAACATATGCGTCCAAAATATTGTTGTGTACGGTCTAAACAGTCACTTCGTGATTGTCCGATATATCCGAATGCAAAGAATCAGACTCTCATTAACAGATTTTCGAATTGTAAACTGAAGTCGATTCTGTTACCTAGTTTAATCAAAATTCTTGGGTTCAGCAAAAGAGCTAAGCTGTGTACTGAAATGCATGATTTTCACTTTTGCACAAAAAAAAAAAAATTAAATACACAATCTCATTTTAAAGTAAACTTTCTTTTTGTTGAAAAAATTTTACATGCATTGCATCAAGAGGAATATAAATTAGACTTTCCTTTAAATAAAAAACCAAACTCATAAACGTCAAACGCAATAAGTCAACTGAGCTTATAAAGGGCAACGCCCTTTTTCGTTATTGACCATCAGCGTTACCTACATATACATATGTTGTGTAGTAAATATAAATCCATTATTTTTGCTTGAAATTTCTGACTTTATTTAGTAGAGTTCGAATGATCCGGTTTAGGTCAAATATCCGCTGATTTGCGATTTTACCTTTATTCAAGAAAAATTGAAAAATAAAGCGAATTTTCTCTTTCCAGGAGTCCATCTTTGACGCGCGGCGTTCAAAGAAAACTGAGCCAACCAATCACAAAACTGTAACTGAAGTTTTGTAAAATGAAATTTCTCCTTTCTAATGCGATTGAATTTATACAATGCTCTATATACAAATTATTAAAACTATCTATTGGAAAAATAATGGATTGTTTTTTATTAAGTATTTTATAAGACGCTGACATAAATTAGGCCAAAGTAGACATACATAATTTTAAACTATGTATTCGCGTATACGCTAGATAGGAAATGTTTGACCTTGAACGTTACGCGCAAGTGTAGCAGCAGCACGTAAATGAACAATAAGCGCGCGCGGGCTAATGGAATAGGGACTGTATGGCCACCACATTTATTATTTATTCAGTCAATTAGATTTTTGGTGACTGCGCAGCTCAGCACTGCGCTGCAGGTTGACCTTGATTGCTTTAGTGCTTGACAACCTAAAATAAATCAAGGCATGCTTAGATGAAGCGAAGCCGAGAACGAATGAGCGACAGGGAGAACGGACTGATTGAGTGTGTGAGAGTACTAAGCATGTACAAAAAATTCAATTCAATTGCTGCGCAACAACAAAAACAGCAAATAGTCGGAGGCTCGTTAGGCGCAATGCTATGTAAAGTAATGAGAGAGAATGAGAATGCGAGTGTGAACGAGTGCATACGAAAACTATAAAACAAACAAATGGCACAGATAGTGGCAATGATCAATGAACGAATGAAAAAACGCATGTAGGCACACAAGGAGGCAGGTGGGCAGGATACATGCAAAGCATATGGTAGGAATGGACGTGGAATCTATGTGGATGCTATGTAGAGTATGTTACTTGTATAAAGCATGTGTGCAATATCAGCATGCCATAAATCAACTGTTTAAATTATTGTTATAATTAACATCATCAACATCATCATCATCATCATCATCATCATAAACAACAAAAACATTATCCAACATAACAAAAATAAATAATATTATTATGTATGCATATTATCCGCAATCGAGCACGAACACGCGCATATGGGGTACAAGTAAGTGGAATAAGTGAAATTAGGGGGATAACAAATCAAAGCAACGAAACGAAAAGACAAAAATTAAAAGTTAAAAGGAAAAACAGAAAAAGAAAAAAAAAAAGAAAATGCCGGAACCTCTCAAGCTTTGGCACGATTGCATAACGATCTTCGCCGGCAACGAAATGTCCATAGAACGATGATTTCATCACAAGCTCGAAGAGTTTGGGACCCAGTAGCGTGCGGACGATTTTCAATATCTGCAACGCCGGCCAACCCAACACCGCCGTTATCAGGTGATGTGGTGTGTGGTGGAATTACGGTTGGCGTTGGCGTTGACGTTGGTACATTGTGACAGCGACAGTGGCAGTGGCGGTGTCACGGGCAGAAGCGTTGGTGTTGATGGTGGTATTTTGTGGTATGGATGCAATTTTATTGACGGTTGATTGGTTGGTTGGTTGTTTGTTGCCGTGAATGTTGAGTATTTTTTTTTTTGGGCGATTGGTACGAGATATAAAGCATTTGCAAAGCGGTTTACGCATAGTGTATGGTATATCCGTTAAAAATACGCAATTGGGTTAAGACGGTTTTTGTTGTAGTTGATGTTGTTGTAACGCATATACACGTACGTATGTATATATTTGATATGCGCATATATGTGTGTATGTTTAAAATTAAAATACCAAAGAAAAGAAAAAATACCAAAAGAAAAGAAGAGAAAAAAAAGAAAAGAAAAGAAAAAAAAAAAGAAAAACACGATTAGTGTTTTTTGAATATTTAGCTTTTTACCTTTCAAGTGTGGGTATGATTTTGACTTGATCCTCGCCGGCAACGAAGTGTCCATAGAATGTTGCCTTCATCATCGATGTAAATAACCTTTGACCCAGTATTTGCTTAGCCACTTTCATCAGCTGTGAATCGTTAGCGTTAGTACATATACATAAATATTATATGCAAATTTATGAGTATATGAATTAGGTTTTAATTTATAAATCTATTTATTCCTTCCATAATATGGTTGATCCTATGAGATACAAGATAAAGTAATCGCATATTGATAGCTTGCACATAAATCAGCATGTGAACCTAATATTTATATTTGTAATTTGTGTGAATTTTTCACATATTTTTAGAGTGAAACTGTGCTGTAGGAAAGCGTGTCATAGGAAGGACACTTGTAGTAGGTTATGTAAAAGGTATTGAGCGTTTTTTTTTTGTCTTTTTAGAAAAATGCCAACATATTGTTCGAAGACACTTTTGTCTTTATGTGGGGCTAAAATAATAAACTCTTATCTTTTTTTTTAAGCTTCTGCCTCAAAACTTTGACAATTGATTTTTACAACTTTTTCTAAAGGTCAATATATTTATATAAATAAATTTATATATGTATACTGCATGCAACCAAACATTTGTTGATTATTCCACATTCGGGACGAGTATCTGTGGCCTGTACGAGTTTCAATAAGTAACTGTGAAAGCAATCTTTGAAATTTGACTAATAATGGATCGATCTAGTTAATCATGTGCCAGATATTTTTTTAACTGACTATGCTCTTTACTGCGTGATTTCTTTAGCACAAGGTTAATTGGCTTGAAAGGCAATTTTGAAATTAGGCTCATAGGGTGTGGAAATTTTTTTTAAAATTGACTTTGTCTAATAATTTGAGATGTTGGGACAAACAAAAAACGGCACATATGAGTGTTCACTATAGAGGGGATTCACTGTAGCTGCTATCACATGGAATCGTTTCTAGTTAAAAGTTTTTTAGTAAATATAATGCTCAAAACTTTCTGCCAAATATATTATTATCAAACTAATTTAAAAAGCAATTATAATTAAAAAAAAAAAAAAAAAAAAATCCGTTATTCAAGGCGACATCCAACTAACTTATTTGTATTAAAAAAGTTTATGTATGTTAAAAAATAATGAAATAAATTAATTAAATGCTCGCTTGGCAGCTAGGTACGGTAAACGTTGTTTGTCATAGAATGTCACGGTTCAAGTAAAAAAAACACAACGTCAACCATTTTCATTCGGCAAGTGTCGACTCTGATTTGTGCATGACTCTCGGACACTCGTATGTGGTTCATATTTTACTAAAACATTATTTCGCCGTATCTAGAGATGAGTAATAAATCATTTGGAAATTGGCCAACATTCTTGAGGACACATACAAAACCATAAGAAAAATAAACGTACAGTTGAAATTCTTCCTATAGACATCCCCCACCCTCATTGGGCGGAAAGTTTTTCTGAAATCTTAATTGCTTTTCGATACTTTGTATGTAAGAAGATGCGAACATGCATAACGACGTATTTCAGCAAAGTGTTAAAACAAGACTTATAAGACATATGCATACGACACACCTCTTCTTGCATAAGAACCTATGCATGTACCCATACTTTTATGATTACACCTATGCAACACATTGCGTCGAAAAAACGACAGCCCAAGAATGCTTTTGAATATTTGAAAAACATTTCTATTGTTTGTGCAACATGAGGACAAAGCATTTAAATTCTCTGACAATAAGTGAACACAATTTTAATCTTGTTAAAACGAAAATAAAAAATTAACAAAGACAAAAAATAATAAAAAAGAAAAATATGAAATAACAGCAGAACGAACGAAATAAATTTATAATAAATAAATAAATTTAAAAAAAACTCAAAATAAAAACAAAAGCATACACAAAAACATGTTCGATTTTTTTCTTTTTAATTTCGAAAATACATTTTCGAACTTTCAGCCAATGCAAAAAAAAAGTAAACCAAAAATCCCTATTAAGACGACCTATTAATAATTTGTTTTGTTTTTTTTTTTATGTTTTTTTGCAGTGTGTTAGCACTGCTGTGTAGGGCTACATAATTGCATATTTGTAACACTAACTAAAAGTACAAATTATCGCAAATTACAATTTTTTATATAATAAAACTAAAATAAAATTATACCTAATAGTTTTGTTCATACAAATTTGCTTTGTAATTTACTAAGTAGCCTAAAAACGATTTTTTAAGGTGAGCAACATAACAATATTATCGACTAAGCCGGACAAAGCACATATATATAAGTATGTGGACACTTGAACATATAATCTCTGGTCTAGGCGACAATTGCGCTAACATCTACAACAGATCATCTAAATTGTTTCGAATGAGTTCTTAGTTGAAACTGTTGTGCAAGTCCCATATTCTACTATGGTTATATTTACATTACATTACATTATATTTACATATACATACATATGTACACAAATCCAATTTAACTGTTACGAAGTGATATCTGACTGCGTTCACGTGCTTAGCATTGGGCCGTTGCACATTAAACGATAAATGCAATCGGATAAAAGTGCTTGGCCATATTTAGTTTTTGGCTCCGAAACATGTTTAATCAATTTGCAGGCAAACGTTTAGTTTCCGAGGTGTGTTAAGTTGGGGGCGTGCTGATGTACTTTGGCTCATCATCATTTGTTTTGCTTTGTTATGCGCACACGAATTTTTGTACATTTAAAAATAACCGAAAAATCATTTGCGTAACGTTTAAAGTGTCAGCTGTCAACTGTCTGTGAGTTTGTATGTGGCACGTGAAACATTTCCGTACTTAAGTTCAAAGTCCTTATCCTTTAATGTGCCACTTAAGTCAAATGACAGTAGCAGTTTGTCGAGAATGTGTGTGGATGTGTATGTTTGTGTGTATCCATACAATGCAAAATGTAAAAACGAAATCGTGCTGCCCTGCGCAAACACGTAGGTAAGGGAGTTTTCACACAGGCAGAATATACTATATTAAACAAACAAAAAAAAAAAATTATAAGGGAAAAAAAAAACAAAAACGAAAATCAACAATAAAGAATTAAAGCCGCCGACGGCTTGCGACGTCGACAAATTGTCTGTCTGCTCGTTAATTTGCAAAACACAAAAAAAAAAATCACAAACGAAAAACAAAAGGTATTACATAAATGCTGCACAAAGCGAGAACCAGAATTAAAATCGAAAACAATCGTGCGCAAGAGGCAAAAAGCACAGCGGCGACACACACCTCATTCATACAATTGCAGCTGCGAGGGGTTGCTCACTGTGAACTGTGCTATTAAAAGATATAAATGCATACATGTACACACTCGTACACACTTACATGCAAGAACATTTATTTATGATATTTTACGTTTGCTACGTACCGGCCAAGCCGAATCGATGTGATCGAACCAGCTAACACGTGTCGTAAGTGAACACGGCATGCTTATGCGTCAGTCTATAATACAGTTACGTCATCATACTAACAAATTTACGTACATACATATGTATGTATGTACGTTCATACGTATAGTACACATATATATCTGTCTATAATACCGTAGGTGCTAAGTTCAATTTGACTTAGCTAGCTGGCTGTCTGTCAAAGACATAGTTTTTTCGTCGATGTTAACCAAAGCGACACGTTAAGACACGTAACAGCTAAGGAAACAAGAAATTGTCGTGCACACATGATGATCAAGTTTTGAACGACGCAGCATCTCATGTAAGCGAAAGTCACAAGATGACAAAATACAAAAACAAAAAATATGTATCACAAAAAAAAAAAAAACAACAACTAAATAAATAAAGAAAGCAAAATAGAGCAAAAATAAGCACGGTAAAAAAGCTGCTAAATTTTGTGTATTTCACGCGCAGCATCGCATCAGTTGCTCCACATGCGTAGCATGGTCTGTCCATCATCGTTTACGTATTTAATAATACTCAGTTTATCCCTTTCACATACATGCGTTGTATACCGCAGGTGAATTGCATGCCAACGGGAAGCACTTGTCGCACTCATACGCTTTGCTTTGTTCTCTCTCCCAAACACTTTGTCTCTCACTCTCAAGTATTGACGCATTATAAGCCTCAGAGAGAATTGTGAATAATCTTTAATATTGTTTTTTTTTGCGTAATCCTTTAATCATCGTGTGCGGGACAATTGGCGTTAATTGCAGCCTATTCACGTTGCATTTGCACTTGGCTAAAAGTTAAGTCAGACATTTAAATGCGTCGAGCAATGGCCGCGCTACTCCATTTACAACAATAAATACGAATATGACAAATGCAAACGTACATATTTCAAATGTAAAGATATGAGTCAAGAGTTAACATAGTCATCTGATTACGGTAAACAGTTGCAATAGTAATTAATAAGAAAAAGAAATGATGTGGCATGTTAGACATATTTCTTTTTTTTCTGGTTTTAACATTCTTTTTTTTTTGTTTCCAATATTATTATTATTGTTAGTTTATTGCGTTTCCTATTGTATTGCATTATTGTAAAGACGTCTCGACGGTAAACACATGTTGTGACAATACAATTTTCTATTAACTCAGAGCAGCTGTGCCAGTGCCAATTGGTACGGTACTACTTCAATAATATGAAAAATGCAAAGTTATAAACTAACAAATTTTAGCAAATATTTATATTATCTACACTTCATATGAAGAATGCAACACGATAATAAACATTAATACAATAAGTATGTAGGGATTATATTTGAGAAAATTAATATTATTTACTTTTCTTTTTCATTTGCTTGGTTATCGTCAACTTTTCCTCGTTCTTATAAGTCATAAAACATTAAAATAAAACTATGTCCTTACGCTTCTCTCAGTGGAATCAAGTGATATCGGGTTCAAAATTATATGGAGGTTGTATAAGGCATGGTGATCCAGCCGCAGTGGTGGCATTAAGCTTAAGATTGGCTATATAAGTTTCTTTTTATTTTTTAAACCAACCAAATTCTCTAACAAAAACCAACAATAAAAACTTTCCTTCAGAGTCAGACGTGAGATTGATTACATACAGATAAGTCATTTGCAGAATAATACCTAATCGGAACGACAAGAGAATTGATATAAATTGCTTTCAGCCAAAACTTTGTAGTACATGCTTTAATCGACACTAATGCCATGATGATTCGATAAACATTTGGGTTGTTGTATTGTTTTCGATTCTCTTATAACATCTGAATTTTTCTGCATAAAATACGGTATAAATGATTATAATATAAGAACTTCTCTTAAATCTTAACAACGATCTTACAAAGGAAATACTGATATACATATGTGTATATATATGTATGTACGTAACATACATTTTTTTATGAGTAAGCATAAAGATTAGAGCTATATTAATAATTAAAATAATTCCTGCTAACTAATGTAGTTTATCACTACCAAGAAATCGATTTCTAAATTTGTCGCAAACGTTGATAATGAATAATACAAAGGAAACCGCGCATAAGAGGTGAGTAACAAAGGATGTAAAAAAAAACTTTGACGTAAACCGCGAACATTGTAAAAAAAACTGTCAGGCCGGGTGAATGCTGTATTAGAGGCATGACATTGCATGCCTTAACGGCAGCAGCAATTACGCTCAACAATGTGTTGTAAGGCATAGAATAGTAGAGAGAGTGAGAGAGAGAAAAAAGAAATGGCAAACGGCTACCGTACCTAACACTGCGTGCCAATATGCGTGAGTTAAAAAATGATTTAAAAAAACAAAATAGAAAATAGAATACAATAAATAGAGAAGAAGTTCTCTTTAAGTTTAAAAATCCTTCGGTGCACTCACCTTCATGTTATGCTCAACAAGCTTTTCACTCGAACAGATCATATAGACAACATAGGCACGTACTAACTCCCAAGTGGTTTTGCTCTTAAATGCAGCTAACGGATCATTGAAACTGACATCGAGCGGATCGCGTTGCGGGTGTTCGGGCGTCGGTCGCGAATGCTGCAGTCGATGCGGCTTGCTCTTTTGGTCATTGTCGACGGCAATATCAGCTGGTGCGACCTGCGCTTGCTGTTGCCGCACGCCTGACGGTTGCCAGTGTAAATAGCGTTGTTGTTGCGCATGCGTATTGGCAGCGCTGCGTGCGTGCATAAGGCGTTGTCCGTGCAAGTGAAATAGCACATGCTGTACGATGTCATTTTGTTGCGCTAGTATAGCCGCAGCGGATGTTGCTGATGCGGTTGTGGATGTTGTTGCTACTGCTAATGCGGGACTGATCTCCTTGTTACTGTGCTGTTCATAGGCAATTGCACTGCGTAATTTACTACCGGTGTTGGCGGCGGCTACAGCAGCAGCGGCGCTACCACTGCTGCTGCGACTGTAAACTAAATTAATTGAAGTACGTTGAGCACTCAGGGAACGCAGTAACGCCATTACACAATTGAATTGTGTTTGTTCTCACTTAAGTGTGTGCGTGTGCTTTGTTCTAAAATATTGAGAATTGTTCTTTGCAGTGATACTTTGCGCTTCGTTCTTGTTGTTGCTATTGTTGTTGGTGCTGGCTTGCTTACGTTGCAGTTTCTGCTGTACGTCGGTAGGTTTGCTTGTTTGTTTGTTTCGCGAATTCTTTAATGTATTCTGATGCAACCACAACTTGCATGAATTTGCCGCGTATGCGCACAGCACTTACAAACTTTTTAATTGTGATGATTTTTTTTCTTAATTTTTCGTTTTATTTTTTTTTTTTGTTTGTTTTGTTCTCTTTTATTTTTTAATTATTTGCTCTGTGCCACTTGCTTGTGTACGCACTTTTTGGTTTCTGCCTAATTCAACTTTGTCCACGCTGCGCACTTGGGTTTTGTTGGTTTTGCGTATTCTACACTTGCAAAAAATACGAACAAAATGCTTTACTTAATCATTTAGACAAAAATCTGTCGTTGTAAGAAATATGTTTCCTAGCCTGCTGATTATATATAGCTAGTCGGCCTAGTGCCTGACATAGTGACTTGTTGTTGTATATGTATGTGCATACATATGTACATATGATTGCATATACACACAATTGGCAACTTTGCTTCTATTTCGTGTTGCCAACACGATATGCCATACCACAGTCACGCCACAGCAAAACACAATTGCACTTAAACGCTTTGTATTGCACCTCCTGCAAACATTTGGCCTAACAACCAACCACCCCGTGTGTATTTTGCGAGATTTATTGATTGCCGAGTTTTGTTATTGCCTGACAACATTCCCCACCCCACCTGCACTACGAAACCCTATTACACATAGAAGCCCAAGCAACGCCCACAACGCAGCTTACACTTTTTGGCGTTTAGTTGCTAGTGCTGCTGTTGCCCTCTACTGCTGCCTTTGATTGACTACAATTAGCGAAGTGTTAAGTAAACGCCAGACGTGTCGCCAAAGAAATCATACCAAAAAAAAGATTAAGAATAAATATAATAAACTTGTTAGGTTTCGTATTCGTATACAGCTTCTCGAGACTATTGACTTCGATGCTGTTATTTAATAGCTATAAAGAGAAAAAATTAAGATACACTCTGGCTTTTGCATGCCTTTTGATTTTCTGTGATTTGTCTTGCTCCCTAGTTTTTTCTTCTGTTTTTTTTTTTTTTTTATTTTTGTTTATTAAACAAACTGCGTTTAAAGTATAAAAATGTCGAGAGCATTAACTTTGGTTATTAATATGACACGCGACGACGAATTCGCCATGGTGTTCTACATTATATTTATTTCTTCTATGCTTTTATTTTCAGCTTAGTTTGTGCTTTTAACTAACCCACACACTCGGCTGCACGCGCTAAACTTTTGATTTATGCTACACTATTGCCGTGCACTCGCACACGGCATACTTGCATAAAACAGAAACGTTTCAAAACTAAATTCAATATTAATAAACTCGTCGTAGGCAGGCAAACTTATGCTGCATTATGCTTTATTCGGCGTAATATGCTGTTTTTACGTCCGCTAAATTTTCTTCCGGAAGAAGTTATATAACCACAAGCCGCTAGTAGGTCCTTTAATTTGGTTGCGCTGTCGTTTCTCATTCATTTCGTTTCGTTCAGCAGTTCGTTTCCATATTAGACTCTCCTCGTACCGTTTTTGGACCCTGTGATTTACCCGGCGGGAGAATTTCTTATGGTTGTTGTACTTTTTGCTCTCCCGTTGGACTGGGAGAGAACAGTAGAATTGTAAGTTTTGTTGTTGCGAGTGGCATACGCTACGAATCAGTCTGTTCGTTTTCTTTGCAAATACAGACATGAATTGTTATGTACACGTTTTGCCACACGAATGCATACGAGGCGAGTTTACGTACATTCCGCTTAAACAATTTGCGGCAATTTCATTTTTAGCAACTGTTTGCAATCGTTTTTGAAACACACACAAAATTAAAAAAAATAATATAAGCATAGAATATAAAAAATTCCCAAAAAACAAAAAATTCAAAAAAAAAAGAGCCTGCATACTGACAGTTGGTGACATTTATAAAAAGCGTAGCGAAGTGCTGTGAGTTGTGTGGATTTTCTTTTTTTTTTATTTATATTGCTTTTTGTTTTCTCTGTTGATTTTAATTATTGGAAAAAGAAAAGTATTTATAAAAAAAATTAATTCATATGTTTGTTTTTTGTCAGAAGAATATGCACACAAAATAATAATTATATGCCAGCACTTTGTTGTATTCTTTTTTGGCCTACTATGCTGTAGCTTTTATTATTCAATTTCGAAATAAGCACACAACTACGTACAAACGTCACGAACGAGCTTCGGACTGAAACTGCTTAGGCGAAATAAACTGTGAAATCGACGAACGAGAAAGTATTAAAGCCGAATAGAATTTCGTTAGTGTTGAGCATCGCCAACGCGTACCATCGACGCCTTCCAATGTAACAGAAAACAGCGGAATCCGGGGTCGAAGGCAGATTGCCTCACGGAGACAGCAGCATTTGATTTCTTGTTGGAAATTGATTCGCGAAGGATAACGTTGCCAGACAGCACGCTTGATTAGCGCCACCTAGCGCCTTTTGCTGATGGTTTTTATTTGTTTATATGAAAACCAGTCGAAAGATTAATATATACGTGGCTGTTTTTAGTATGAACTGTGACAAAACTCATTAGATTATTGTCTAAACGCAGGGAAAGAAACTAATAAAGTATAATGCTGGCTAAGTTATTGTGATAAAAAATATGAAGACAATGTATCTGAAATCAAGTACTAACATCGATTCTGAAATTCGAAATCTTTGAAATTGCTGAACAAGTTGTGCAGCACTGACAACAAAAAACCGCAGACTTTGCAGGTGCTGCCATATGCGCAACTGATATTATATGCACGTCTTTTAATGATTTATTTTAATACAGAGTAGAATGATTCACTTGGCTGCATTGTATGTATAACTTGATTTTAGACTTAAGAAGTGCCTCTCATCATTATCGGCAGTAATGTGTTTTCTTTTAATAGGAAAAAAACGGGCAGGTTAGTTGCGCCATCTATGAAAAACTTTGCGAACTACAATTCTCTTTCTGAGATTTTCAAAAAATGAATCCAATATGGCCGCAAGAGAAATGTGATCATTGACCATACGTGCTTCATTTTAATTTTGCGGGTATTCCGGGTTTTTGGATAACGGCAAAATATTGACCAAATTCGCGAATTCAAGAAGAGGTACTTGTGATTGTTGTCGAAATTTTCCTCGCGGCCATATTGGAATCATTAAAGCTCTTTAGATTTTTGTCTGATAAAAGTAATGTGCTTTTTATTGTTGTAACGTTTTGTGAATTTTGAATCGAGAGGTAAATTCACGTAAGTGAAGCATCTTTCAGGCGAACTTGCCAAATAATAAAAAATCGTTACGCGTCATCTTATTTGAACTTTGTTGTCAAAAACTTCACATACCGAATATGTGAACGAAATTCAGTACGAAATTCTCTACTAGTAGTCGATTGTTCCTGAGTAGCCAACGTAGGTAGTTGTATGGTTATGTGTGTATGTATATACATATATTGTATTAATGTGTCGATTTCTTTTTGGTTTGATTTTGCGAAAAGCATATAAAAAAGATGTTTCAGGTGAGAAGAATGCCACATGTTTAAACAAATCACTTCAAATTTTGAAAGTTTTTTTTAATTTTATTTTATCAGCTAAATAAATGCCTTTTGATGTCTTGCTTTGCGGATGTTTGACAAGGGTAAAGGCGAAGTGTAACATTATGCAAAGGTTTCTAAAAATCTTTCGCCTAAGCTGTCGATTGAGCCTACAAGTTATTGGGAATGGGAAGAGTGCTTGTGAATTAATTTATTTTGAATTGGTTTATATTTTTTAGATAATTGTAATGGCTGTGTGTGGCAAATTATTGATGTTGCCAGCTGTGTCTCTCCAAGCATCTTCTGTTTATTTTAAAGTTGTGTCGTCAAAGTCGTGTTTTATTTAGCCTACAATTAGGAGATAGAATTCATAGAAGTATATATTTTTGGAGAGATAAGTTCGTGTAGCCAACTTTTTTTTGTTGAATGAATTCTTACGCATGCTTTTACAAGCGAATTCATTGAGTCATCAACACGGTTTTGACAACTACAATGTTGGCTCATCGAGAAGTATTACTTGGCTATCGGCCAATAGGTTATTGTGACAAATGCAATGCGTACATACTAAATATACAGTTCATCTATATATATGTATATAAGAGTTACTTTGTCGCAGTGTTTCGTTAAAAATTAACAACGCTTGCATAATCACATTTTTTGCCGCGCAGCCGAACCGTCGCCACAGCATCCATGCGGCAGGCGTAAAGCTGTGTAACACTTGCCACTTAGCTGTAGAAGGCCAATAATTAAGAAGCTTTGTATACGACGTTGCTGCATGCGGACATACAAGTAGAAATACATACAAAAAAATGCCAACAGAGTGTAGAATTTCCCGGGCATGCGCACAGCGTTTTTCTACTTTTTTGCTCTTTCATTTGTTTACGCGTAATATTGTGCCTAGAGATACAATGAATTTTCGTTCACTATTCGGTATTCGGCCGAATAGTAGAAAGTATTCGGTTTATCAAGAAGTATTTATTTAATAAGAGAATATTATTTATTTAATATAATAATTAAAATTAATCAAAGACAAAATCTGCTGAAGAAAAATCAGTTCACAATTAAACCTGAGTTTTATTTTTTTTACTTTTGAAAAAGCTAAACATATGTGATTATGATTAATATTATAATATTGATAATATAATAATTGATTGAACAATATTGATAATATATTAATATTCGCTAATCGGTATAGAGAACTATGGAGCATTCGGTATTCGGTCAAAATCACAATTCGTTGTATCACTAATAGTTAGCCACTTTAAAAATTTTTTTTTTTTTTTTGCTAATACAAAAGGTTACCAATTAACAACTACTACGTTACTTTGCTTCGCAGCCTCAGAAGGACATTGTCAAGTAGTGTGCTGTGCGGTTAAGCTCACACGTTGGTCTACAATAATTAAAAATTCGACGTTAACACCAGTTGCTGCAAAAACAAATAACATAAAGCAACTGTAATAAGAAAAAAAAACAAAAGCAAAAACAACAACTGCCCCTAAATGAACCTGCGTAAAATTTCATACACTTTGTGTACAATGCGCATACACATGCATACATATACATAAGTCTCCATATGCAGTGTCGAATGGCCACAACGCACGGGCACATGGTTGCAGGTCCAGTAGTAGACATTCAGCCACAGAGCGCAAAACATTTCGTAGAATTGATGAACGGTTGTGTTCGCGTTTGCTGTGCAGGTGTTGTGCCCGTCGCTCGGCGCTCGGTATGTCAGTAGCGCGTTATTGAAAATTAAACAGAAGTAAAAAACAGCAACAATTAATGAAATAAAAACATTTAAAACTTTAAGTGTCTGCAGTATTGCAGTAGTAGCATCGCATTATGCAACTGTTGCAGTAAATACGGTAAATATGTGTACAACATGTATTGTGTGTGTCTGTTTTTTTTTTGTTTTTGTACTGGCCATGCGTGAAGAGCAAACAAGTATTTGGTTGGGTTAACGGTTTTTGGTGGTTTCGCTGTTGTTTCAATGTTTTTACTATTGATCGACTTTGTTGCATTTCCAAGATTCGCAGTGCAATTAAATAATTATGAAAAAAACAACAAAGGACGTTTTTGGAAAACTTTTAAGAAAAGAATTTATTATTTGTGCTTTGTGTTTTTTTTTTTTTTTTGTTTTTTTGAGAAAGATTGCGCATGGCTGTGCAGAATTAAACGTACATATCGGTTGAGGGAAGAAAAATCACATGCCTTTGTAAGTACGAGTAGCTGCGATTCTGTGTATTCAAATATCTACAGTGAAATGGCATGTTGGTAACGCATATACATACATACGCGCCTATGTACATACTTTTATGTGTTGATATATACTAATATGTGCGCATTTGTATGTACATACATACATACATATATAAAAAAGTAAACAAAAAGTAAGCAATGGCTGCATGATTCTGTTTTTTGTTTTTGTAATTTTTGGAATAACGCAGTGTAGAGACAGCTGGCTGCGCGCTTTTCCAATTCGCGAAACAGTTTTTGTTGTTATATGGTACAAATGATGAACCCATGACACTTAGGCAATATTTTCTTTGTTACACGGGCAATACTCTTTGTAAAATGCAGTATAAGCTAGACTACAATTCGCTTAAATAAATATGCGTGCACTTGTCATTGGCATTGAAGTACTATCAAGTAGATATTATAGAATATGACTATTGGAATATTACTTGTTTTATGTTAGCAATATATAAAACCTACTCTAATCGCAAAAGTTCCATTTCATATGCATGCCTGTCTAAGAATTTAGAAAAGTTAAGATTCAGTAAATTTTTAAGCTATTTAATTCAGTTGCCCTTTGGGAACCATCTACCAAAAGAACAATTATGGCCTATGGTGAAGTCAAGCATAGGATTTTACTTAAATATTTTGCAAGTTTTGGCTAAATACATTCATTCTTCCTATAGCGCTGTAAATTAGTTTGAAAAAATAAAATAAATAAAAAACACGGTGTTGTGTGAAATAGGAGACTAAAATCACATAAATTTCAACATAATTTTTTTCAACGTAACAGAGTGAAATCATGTTATAGACTTATACCTGTAGTACGTCCACCGACAATTTTTGCTTTTATATACACACAAATTGTTTAATGGAAAAATATAATACACAAAACAATTAATTTCACTGGCAGTCTATTGTTACTACAAATTATTGGATTTAATACAAATCTTTCATCTAAACAAAAAAACAAACAAAGTAATTTCAAATACTATGTTAACAATAAATTATAAGATTTGTTAACATTTCCATTTAATATTCTTATTGGATTCTTGCCATTGAACGATTATAGCGCATAGCACAATATAGGAAATGAACACCAATCGATTAATTAGCTTGTGGTACACGATTGTGGTTAGATCGTCTGCAAAGTGTTTGATTGATCATCTACTATGAAGTCAATTTACCCTATGGCGCCCCTGTCCATATAGACACATTTTTACTGTTAGTTGCTGTCAAAAAGATTCACATACGTTTACTGTTATAAAATAACATTAAAATGGTAGCCAAACAGCTGCCCCTATAGCTTATATAGTAGATAAGCACGTCGATAAAATACGCGCGTGGGTATCTTTGCATTTGAGTTGTTCAACATGAAATGTTTTCGCTGCAGCTCTTGTACATATGAAACTTTCCAGTTAAGCTTTCCAACCGCTTTGATTTTTGCTATTTTCAGCTGTTCTTTGTTGAACTCTTGGTGAATGGAAAGCGCGGAAAAGGGTCAACTTTCGTATGCTGCAGCGTGGGCAAAGCATTCAACAGCTGCCCGCCCGACTGTCGGAGGGCAAGTCCGTGCACATTGCACATTGCAGTACTTGTGTCGGTTGTTGTTCTTTTGCTTGTTGTTATTCTGCTTGGTTATTATTGTCTATTGTTGTTGCTGCCATTGCTGTTGCTATGTTAAAGTGCGATTTTTTTTTTTGGTTGCTTTTCGCTCTTTCCCTTTGTTTTTTAGTGTATTCATTTTTTGACATTTTAAAAAAGCGAAAAAAAAAACAAAACGATTTGTCAAGGAAAAAGGAAATGGTTCCATAATGAAGTTTCACCTTGTCATGCTGGCATATATGTGCTACATTTGTATGTCGTTTACATAAATACAGATGTTCATACATTTGTTATTTTTATATACATATGTATATACATACATACATATGTATTGTACATATGCACATATGTATACAGTTATGATGAGCAGCCACTCGCATTTGTTCGCACAGTAGCCGCAGCTTGTCCGAGAAGGTTACTTCGCTTGCATGCCAAGCATTAGTTGTGTGTCAAGATAATGTCAGTTACAATAATAACAACAACAACAATCATAAATAATATAGGAAACTTAACATTGATTTTTTGTTTTATAAATTCAATTTGCTTTTTTCGTTTTAATGTTCAACCCAAAGGACTCCCAACTGCATCGCTTGCTTAGATAATTTTGCCATCTAATAGATCAGTTTGTGTTGTGTTGAATTTTTTCGATTTAGCTAACTCACGCAGATTGGCAGGGCATTACTTGTTGCGTTACTCTTTAACATTTTTCTAAGTATATTCAATTTTATTGACTTTTTATGTTGTTCAGTGTCAACTACAGTGTCAACTCGGTGTGTATTATGAACGTTCAATGTAAGATATCAGTTCATTGGCGCAAGAGCAGAATTTTCGACAATTCCTGTTAATTTTCTCCCAACATTTATAAAAAAAACCCCGAAAAAGTTAATAACATTGGAAAAAGTAAGACACAGATTAACTTTTTAGTAGAAAATTTGTTATCTAACTTTTCCTCCGAATGATCTTTTTCCTGTATTAACTTTTCCGATGTTATATTGTATAATATTCACAACTGTATGTTTGTTATTATAATTAATTTTTTCAGCCATTTTTTAAATTTTCTATCGAATTATCATTACAGGTATGTACATATGTATGTACATAGTCGACAGAATCTGTACGGTTACTTGTTAGTTGTGGGCTGCGTAAAGATTTGCTAAGTCTTCCATTGACCCTTTCCCATCATAACATGTTGCAAGCAAATGCAACGCGAACGACAACGACAACCACAACAAAAACAAAGGCTCAAACAGTACAAAAATTGTCGAACAACAACAACAACAACACCAAAAATAACAGCAACAACAATATAAGCATCAGTAATAGCAACAACAACGTACATTACGACAGAATTTGCCATACAAATAATAATAACAACATTAACAACAAGAAACAGCAGAGTAATTGTAAAAACAACAACAGCAATAAAAATACAAACTACCAACAACATTATGAGAACAATTTAAACAGCAGCAGCAACAGCAGCAGTTTGTATATAAACAACAACAATTGCGAAGCAAAGGACCAGGGACAGTCGACAGGTAAACTCACGATCATGAATATTGGCGTGAGTAATTTCAATAACACGGCTGATGCGCAAATATTGCACAAACTGTCTGCGACAACAAATGGCAAAGAGGGCGTGCCGCGCACGCCCACCAATCGTCGATGCGACACAATGTTAAACAATAGCAGCACCGGCAAAGTCGACACGCAACGTCGTGAGCCCGCGAACACTGTGAGCAGACAGAACTCCGCTAAAGGACCCTACCAGCGTTCGACATCGGTCGCATCGATGGCAACGGCGGCGTCAGCGGCGGCAACAACAACGACGCGCAATCGTATGTCACATAAAGCGGGCGGCACCACTGGCACACAGTATATGAACAATCAACGCTCACAATCACGTGAGGCGACGCCGACACGCCAACATGAGGCACACTCGCATAGACGCGCCCTCAGCCAGCAGTCGCGACATCAGGGCAACAATGACACTGAAAACGAAAGCACATCGGCTCGAACGGCCATGGCTAAACGTCAGCGACGCAATCGCAATCGTCGTCGCCTCAGCGTCAATTCTATGGCCAGCGGTGGCTCATTAAGCTCGTCGACGGCATCCAGTTGCAATGGGTCGTGCAGCTCCGATGATGGCGACTCGACGAACACTTCATCATCGAGCTCATCCGGCGAACCGAATTTGCCATATGCGGGTTTTCCTGAGATTGCTTTGAACTATCTTACGCAAGATACGCGACCGCGTAATTGGTGTCTAATGCTCATCACGAATCCATATCCTTTAAAACAAAGCGACAAATGTCAAATAGTTTGCCACTTGGGTGCCTCAGGATCTTAGATTGGGAGACTTGTGTGCTAGTTAAGTTAGCTGAGCTGACTGCCGAGAAAAGAACTTTTTATCAAGGATTGTCTATATGGGGGTTAGATCTGCATTTCTACGTTAGACAATCAGTTCAAGCTTTTACCTGTAGATGGGCAATCGATCACATATCTAATAGGTGGGGTGAAAAGTTCGTAGAATTTTGATGATAGCATTTGATTTTATTATTCAATATAGTTCCCTTCGAAGGCGATACAACGAGTATAGCGAATTTCCAACTTTTCGATAGCACTTTCGTAGAACGATTTATCTTATGCCCCAAAATAGGCCTCAGTTTTAGCGAGCAAAATTTCTTACCGGTGAACGTTTTCTTGAGGTCTGTGAACAGCCAATAGTAGCTGGGAGCCAAATCTGGCGAATTCAGTGGATGTGGGAGCAATTCGAAGTTCAATTCATGTAGTTTTATCATTTGTTTTGATTGATTTGTGATAAGTCAACAGTGAGCAAACGCGGCAACGATCTTGCACACAGCTTTTTCATCTACAAATTTTCGCTCAATATACGATGTATAGCACTTTTTGAAAATCCTATAATATCACCTAGCTCAAGCAACTTCAGCCGGTGATCATCCAATACCATTTTGTGCATTTTCTTAACCGTTTCTGGTGTTACCACTTCATTGGGACGTCCAGTGCGTTCTGCATCATCGGTGTCTCTACGACCATGTTTGAAGTCAAACAACCAACGTTTTATTGTTTTTTCTGATGAAACGGAGTCCTTACAAAACTTTTCAAGCCATTGCTTCGCTTGAGCGTTATTTTTTCCCATCAAAAAGCAGTGTAAAATTAAAGTACAATATTGTTTTGAAAATCACAAAAGTTGTGTCACTCTTCGCACAAAAACTCACAAACTTCTGAGTGGAATATCATGAAATGTTAACAGCTTTCTTTTGAAGGTTAGGGCTAACTAAAGATCATATGGATTTGATACTAGTAGCGCCATCTATGTGTCAGCCTATGAACTTTTTACCCGCACGTGTTATGTAGGAGCCAATAGGAGCAATGTATATATTTTTACGTGTTTCACTTACTTAACTGATTCTGACATCAGCTGTAAGGAAGCTATAGATTCACTTAGATTGGGTAAGGTAAAGCTATATCTAACAGCATATCTAGAGGCTTTTGTATTGTGCATTTACAATGGTGCTATTTAAATATAATACATATTAAATGGTAGTGAATCCTTAACTCTTTGAAATATTGAAAATCTTGATGCTCACACATGGTTTGAGCGTATTTCCATATTAGTTATACTGTTGAATTGCATCACGCTGGGCATGTACCAGCCGTGCGTGGATGACGCCTGCAAGACGAATCGCTGTAAAATATTGCAGGTGAGTTAACCGATTGCATTTATGTGTGCTGAATGATATGTGATATGGTATGTGCACTTTTGTTACAGATCTTCGATGACATCATCTTTGCCTTCTTTGCGCTCGAGATGAGCATTAAAATGGTTGCAATGGGCATGGTTGGCCGGAATACGTACCTGGCCGATTCGTGGAATCGTTTGGATTTTTTCATTGTGCTCGCCGGGCTGCTCGAGTACGTTATGCATGTGGAGAATCTCAATCTGACAGCCATACGTACAATACGCGTGCTGCGGCCGTTGCGTGCCATAAATCGCATACCAAGTAATGCAGTGAACTGAGCTAAGCGAAAGTATTAACAGGTCTATGATATAATGAACGATGTCTTATATTTGAGGTATGCGTATACTGGTCATGCTGTTGCTCGACACACTGCCCATGTTGGGCAACGTTCTGCTGCTGTGCTTTTTCGTTTTCTTCATATTCGGCATTATCGGCGTACAGCTATGGGAGGGCATACTGCGGCAACGTTGCGTGCTGACGTTGCCCGAAAAGGTCTACAAACCCGTTACGTAAGTAGTCGAATCCCAATCCAAAGCTAAACACTGGCTGCTATTTCAAAATTTCCTGCTTTTCGTTTAACATTTTGTACATAGTACATGAGAGTACCTCTGAGCCTCTTTCGTACACATACGTATTTGTTTTTTTTTTTTTGGCAATTGAAAAAGGTCGCTTGCCTTTAACAGACGGACAATCTAACCCAAAGAGTTGTCTGGCCCGTACGTTCCTTTGAAATGTTTTCAGTTCGTAATTTGTAAATTGTTGTTTAATTTTCCTTTTACCTTTTGTTGTTTGTGGTTTTGCTTTTAATTATTTATTGCATTTAATATACTCGTACGCAAACATTCCAAAGTATGCGTCCAAAAAGAGACTGAAAATCAAACATTGTTCGATATCATTAAAGCATTTCCAAGTCGTTCTCAATAAATGCTCTTTCCTTTTTAGTTGATTTTTTATTAAAATTCTTTTTGTTTTGGCTTTTAAGAATTATTATACTTAACTAGAAACAATGAGTTTAGTGCAGTCTATGCTTCGGTTTGGCCGAAGTTTTTATGCCCTATACGCAACGCTTTCGACGAGCGTTTATGTAAAAATATGCAACCACAAAACTGTTCCCAATGCTTTCAAGTTTCTCTATAGTTTATCATTTGTAAACTTTACCTCCTATGATTATAAGGAATTGTACATGCATCCTGCCAGCATTTATAACTAATGGGCAGAAGTCTGGTTTTTGAGCACAATTTGGCAATAGATCAGCTGGCCTGCGATCGCCTTCATCTGCGTTGTGTGCAGGGCATAAATATAATGTAATTAGCAGTGTTCTGTTTCATATTGTACAAAAGATAATTTTACTTATAGATCGGAGTATATAAATAAAAATTGTTTTAAAGTTGAATTTCGATTGTTATATAAACGTGGCCTGAAATTACAAGCAAGGCTACATGTATCTAAATTTATCTTGGCTCAAGCATAAATACTCGTATGTAGAAGTAATCGAAAGTGAACCCCACAAGGTTTGCACACGTGCCACAGACACCATATCCAACACATAGACACTCACTTGTGCATATAGTGCACTCGCTTACACCAGATATACGCACATCTAAGCAATTCCAGTTGTATATTGCTATTAACCGATTCTATACAGATGCATTTACAAACATAATTTATAGGAAAAGAAAATCTATCGAATTCGGTTTGTTTTAATTTTTTTTTTTTTTTCATTTTGAGTTGTTTTTGTTTTTTTTTTTTCTTTGGCTGTACACATTTTTGTTAATGAGCTTTTTTTTTTTGGGAGCTACTATGTATATAAGATTATTTTGTGCTTGTGTGTGTGTGTGTGTGTGTGTGTGTGTGTAAGTGCGTGCGTGCGTGTATTTGTCATTTCGCTTGATTGGCACGCTTGGCAAATTTTTTAAATTTACATCTCAACTCAACTTAACTCAACTGAACTCAACTGTAGGCAATTTAACTGTACTCGACTCAACTCGTTGCGACTGCACTCGTAAATAACCGAGAGAGTCGCGTATCAGATACTTCGCATGGATGGGCGGATAAACGCATGTGTGCGCCCCTAGCAAAAATCGCCTCGGCTTTATCGAGCCTACATTTTCACATACATACATATGTATGCTGCTTTATGCAGCAGCAAATGGTTTCTGCTTATACTCGTACTTAACAGCGAAAGTTTACATTTCTCGCAATCTGTGCACTATCTAATATTAAATGCTTATGCTTATACATATAACTGTACGTATGCGGCTATCTAAGCTGTTAGCCATTGTTGGTAGATTTGAACTGAAAATCAATTGCGCTCATACAGTGCACTTTGGTACGTTGTTAACTTTGCTTTACTGTACACGAATCCAAACAGCAGCAATGCAAATGTAAAGTAGCTAGACGACACAGACACAGACACAGACACATTGATTTTGGTACCTTGTCTATATACTCGTATGTATGTGATATGCATATGTATATATGTATGTGTATATTTATGTATATATGTATGTGTGTACCGCTGTGTGGTTATGACTTTACCACATACACATACACACATGCACTCACACACAGACATGAAGTGACATTAACACACTCACACATCTATAAACACTTAGAAGCACCAGCACATGTGAAAATGTTTTTACTTGTGTTACTACTTACAATACTACCTCGAAAATGTGAACTCGAAAAATATGACCAGTTCACATTTAAGAGTCGATTAGGTTTTCGAACAGATAAAAAAAGGAATATTGCAAAATTTAATTGAAATTAAAATGGAAAACTTAATTACATTTCTTGAGTATACAAAACATTTTTTTTGGAGGAAGAAATTCAGTTTTTACTAAATTACCGCAAGTCTAAAATTCATTTTCACACTATATCTTCTAATACTAAAATAATTGTATATATGTATGTATTAAGATTACAATAAACCAATTCTTTAGTAACATATTCTAATGACACAATGAAATTCATTGAAAAGTTTGTCTTTTCGAATATATACATACATACACATAAATGTGAACTTTTAACATTTTCAAATCATTTTTAAATTCGAGTTCACATTTGCGAGGTTGTACTTTAAGTATTTTCAACTTTTCAACTACTTTTTTATATATTTCCCCTTAAGTAAAGTTTCTTCCATCAACAAAAACAACAATGAAAACAATGTTGGTCCTTGCTCCTGTGTCAATGGCTAACAGAATGACCCTTGTATACATATGTACATGCTTTCTTTATTTCGCCTTTGTAAATAAAAATATATAAACCCATACCGTAGTTGCTAAATCATCAACAGTCAACAGCGTTCTGTAATCTACTTAGTACCTACCATTTCTGTGCGTTTATTTTTGGTAACACCTTCTGAGCTTACCTACGCCCAAAACCTCTCTTAATGAAAAATGTTAACCTTATGCCAACAGCAGTTCAACTCTGTAACTCCACAAAGCATGGTGAGCATACTACGGCATCTTTGGCAGAAAGCCAATAAATGCAGCATCCGAATTATTAGCGTTCCAACACAGGGTCTCAACAAAATTATTTTTTTTCGTGATTTTTCCTTATTTATAAGCGACAAGACAACAACAAAATGCGAGTAAGCAGCACCTATATCCCACAGGTAAAAGAATTAGACTATTAAAAAAAAATATCAAATAGAATTCTCTTGACCTTGACAACAGCCACAAGGCATTTACAGGCTGCTTATACTGGGGCAAAAGACAAATCCAATCGATCTCAAAAGTTTATATGTATCTTATGTTCAAATGATGAGCGACGCATATTGTGTGGAGTTCTATTCCGGAAGAATTATGCACTTACACTTACTTGTATATGCACTGAACATACATAC
Organism: Stegana nigrithorax; assembly: GCA_037044495.1. Taxonomy (NCBI): domain Eukaryota; kingdom Metazoa; phylum Arthropoda; class Insecta; order Diptera; family Drosophilidae; genus Stegana; species Stegana nigrithorax. Next base: position 74,629 of record JBAMBQ010004986.1, read on the forward strand.
ATACATACATACATGCATATAAAGAAGTAAATAACATACACAGTTACATTAATATTCTTACACAATTTAAATTCAATTTGGCTTTTGGGGTGTTTAACACTTTTTATAATTGTTTGGTGTATATTTTTTCTTTTCATATTTTTTTTTAGTTTTTTTTTTTGCTTTTAAACAATTTGAATTTGTCATTAAAATTTTTTTAAACTGACTTGTCTGCTGCAAATGCAACAATATTCAAAAAATAATTAAATGACTATTTTTTGAATGTCAATAAAAAACATGCTAGGATGGGCTTGGACTTGAATAATTTGCAGCGAAAAAAACTTCGATATTTAATTGAGACACGCCTAACGAAGCCACTGAATTTTAACAACAACAATAACAGACAATTCTTTTAAGTTGTAAACTTGTTTTTCTTTGTTTTGTTTTTTTTTTTTTTATGTCTTTTTTTTAAATAAATATTTTGCAAGGCAAATGTAGTCTCAGTTGTTGAACACACAAAACAAAAACAAAACTAAACGAAAAAAAAAAAAAAAAACAAACAAACAAGCAACAAACAAAATATGAAAAATCATTCGGGATTTTCTGTTTACAGGGGTCTTCCTGATGAGTACAGAGTTCGAGTCCGGGTTAATTCGTAAGATAAAATTATTTATTTTATTTGTATAAATAAACATACATACATATTATATATATTATATATAAATTATGTTTATGTATATATATAATTATTTAATATATATGTGTATATACACATATACATATATATTGAATACCTATTTATATATGAACATATATTATATAGAATTACCTCAGTTGAAGAGTGTAAATACTACTACTAAAATATCTACTTTTACTCAGTACACTTTACTCGTCTAAAAACACTTTCTGTATGGAAATACTCGTATGAAATTATCGTAAATTCGTATGCTCTAAATACTATGTACTTATATACTCTACTCTACTCTACTCTACTCTACTCTACTCTACTCATTCGTATTCGCAATTTATTCTTCATATGTATACATATGTATGTGTATGTAAACTACTATATAGTATAATCTCTCTTTATATATATATATATAATATACAAACATATACCGTAAACTACTCGTACATAGCAGGCGATAGTAGTTGGCTAACACTCTTCATATAATGAATAGATCTTAAATATACTTTTTTTTACTTATTATATACATACGTAAAAACACTTAATTATTTCGATTTTGGTTTTATTTTTTATTTTTTTTTTTGTGGCTCTTTATTGGAACGCTATCTTTAACAAAACACAACTTCAATAACTACTACTATGTGCACAAAACGTAGCGCTCAAATAATATACGTAATAATCCAAAAACAAAAACAAAAAAAAAAAAAACAGCCAATGTTGACAGCCCCATAGCTCATTACCCAACCCCATAGCCCCTTGATAATAATAACTCAGTGCCCCGACATTAAGCCATTCACAAATTTCACTCAACTACACACTTAACTAATCGTAGTCCATATATTACTTAAGTTGTCTATACGCTGCTCTGCTTTACGTAGCGCTACAACACACATCCACACTTCTCTAAGATGTACTGTACCGTATTTGTATGTATGTATGTGCAATTAGTCGATGTTCGTATTTATATTTTCCTTATTTTAATGGTTTCTTTTTTGTTTTTCATTTGTTATAAACTGTTTTTGTTCGATCGTTTGATTTTTGTTATATACTTGCATTTTTAAAGTGCCTGCGCCAAAGCCTTGCTTCTGACACCTATGGCTTCCGCACAAGGCGATTTCAGAATAGCTTACAATGAGCGCTTGCCATTATGCTCGGTTGTATAAAGTCAGACAAAACTTACGATTTGTGTATTTTATGCAACTCGTTATTTTACTCGTCATACACACACACACACACACACTCAGACACGACTCAAATCAGCATAATATACTCGTATAGTTTAAAGCGGGCAGGATCTATAGTATGACCCTGTGGGTTGACGATAAATCTTTTTGTGCCTTTGCCACTTTAAACGTAAAACTATATGTTAGTTTGACAGCTCAGTCAACAGCTTCGTTAATAATTTTGGATTCCAGAACACTCTGGAAGGGAAAAAAAAAATGAATAAATAAATTTCCAAGAAAAATGTAGCAGCGCATGCATTTTTTCGGAACAATTAAAAACTAGCTCAGCACGAACTTAGTTGGCAGCTTCATTAGCTTAAGATCACCAAATATAAAATCCATTGAGCACATGCAGTTCTTTTGTAGGCCTTAAGCTTTTCTTAGCATAAACACTACACTGCACACATAGCATTTATATAGTATACAGAAGTAACTTTTACAATTATAAAAGCAAGATGTAAGTGCTTTTCTTCTTACAGGAAAAACCATCATTTTCTTTTACAAAGGTAATGAGTCTGTTAAAAAAAAAAATTTAAAAATATATATATATATATACGTATATATGTATATATAACAACATAAACAATAACAGGATAAAAACATATAAAATAAAATACTTTTTTTTTTAAGTAAGTCAGTAAAGACTGTGTTATTAGTCCCTGAACACTAGCCACGAATCAATTCGAAATGGCTACATCAGCATGTATGCCCGGCACTGCTCGGCGTAAATCGTAGTAAACTTTTATATCAAAGGCAAACGGTAGCTTTTGAGGCAATTCCAAGCCGTACTGGCTCCGGTAGCCTGATTGTTTGCAAAACCTGCATTGCGCGCACTATAAAAAAGTTCTTACAGAAATCTATCATCATTTTCTAGGAGTCATGCTGCCGTCGAATAGTCTATTTGAAATGATTATATTTGCTCCCATTCCGCCGATCTAATGTACCTAGTTGAACTTTTTTTGTGTTTTGCTTAAATGTTTTTTGTATATAAACAGCACAGCTCACACTTTACAGTTCACCGTTGTTGACAACCCACCCGTATCAGTCATAGATCGTGCACTTATTTTAGAGTTGCAAATTCGGAAGAGTTTGTTTTCCTTTCTTCTTTTCTCATCGTAACATATTTGTGACAGTGCTTCAATTTTTTTTAATTAATTGTTTTTTTTTTTTTTTGATTTTTGGTATTATGTTCTATTTTCTTTATTTGTAATTTCGTCGATATATGTATCGTACGCATTCGTTCTTTTTATGCTATACTGTACTTGAATAAATTTATTCAGTTGTTTAGTCATAAGAAAATGTTCATTTTATTTTTGTAATCGTCTGACACTCTGACCTTTCCAATTAAATTTACCTTAACTCAATAGTTACGTATAAATTTATAACATTAATAAGTATTAAATAAAAAAACAGAAAAAAAAAATCAATAATATCAAAATATAAATTTAAAACTTACATATTATTCATTGAAATATTTTTTTTCTCTTTCACATACTCTTTCTCTCTCTCTCTCTCTTTCTTTCTTTCTTTCTCGTGCGCTCCTTAACTTTTTGCAAACTCCCAAACGTACGAACACACCAACACATACACGCATATACACACGCATACACGCGCACACATGCACACGCACGGCATCACCTAAATATATTTGTATATAAAATACAAACTCAATTAAAAAATAAATACAAAATATTTTTAAACACAAAAAACTTAAAATACATACATTTAAATGAAACTAAAAAAATACCCAATGACAACAACTACAACAATAATAAAAAATAACAACAACAACAACAACAACAACAAAACGTGCGCACAAATATAAAACGCATACAAAAACAAACAACAACAACAACAGCGTTTCCCACTATTATGAGTTCTCCAAAGATCAGGATTACATTTGCTCAAAGCCAGATGACTCCGGAATGCATCTATGCTCGGACTTTCCGCCCTACCGCATTGGACCTTTACTCTGCTCGGGTAAGTTACGCCTAGCCAACAGAAAAATCAGTCACCCACTAGAAATTCCCAACGGTAAAACCCCAATTGGGTCAATGGCAAGCGGTGGATTTTAGATAAAATAGTAAAGTTTTCTATTTAGAACGTTTACTTGTATATCCTGAAACCGGTCTTGAAAGATAATTTCGTTCGTGACCCAAGTCACATCTCAACTGTGCAATCGGGTCTCAGATTTGAATCCCGGTTAGTGGTTAGTTGTGTTTTATAAAAAAAAAAAATTCTTAGTCTCTCCTTAGGGGTTTAACTAAATTTTTTATCCGATATATGAGAGTTCCTCTGAGCTGCATGTTTGTAAAATGATGAGTAATGTTTTGAGAAGTATAGCTAGTGCCTATTATAGGTAGAAAGTTTTGCGGTAGCATTTTATAGTTTACTGTACTCAAATTGCTCTATGCACACAGCTAACGCAAAGCCATGGGATGACAACGAACCTACGAATACGTCATGTGTTAATTGGAACCAATACTATACGTTCTGCACGCAAACGGGCACAAATCCCTTTCAGGGTACGATCTCTTTTGACAACATTGGCATGGCCTGGGTGGCCATATTTTTGGTAGGTCTTTGCATTGTTCAAATAATCTTCCAGCAAAATGGTATAAAATGGTATTTTAATATAGGTCATCTCGCTTGAAGGATGGACGGACATTATGTACTATGTACAAGATGCGCATAGTTTTTGGGATTGGATATATTTTGTGCTGTTGATTGTTGTAAGTAACGGAATGCTTACGTTGACACATCTATGGGCATGTTAATGTAAATATTTTTTGGTTTGATAACATATAGATTGGATCGTTTTTCATGATCAATCTCTGCCTGGTAGTTATCGCTACGCAATTCTCAGAGACAAAGAAACGTGAGATGGAACGCATGCGGCAAGAGCGTGCGCGGTACACGTCGACATCGACGCTTGCCTCCAGCACAAACAACTCAGAGCCAGCTACATGCTATGCGGAGATTGTGAAATACATCGCACACCTGTGGCGGCGCTTCAAAAGACGAATGTTAAAGAAGTACAGATTATATAAGTATGCTGTCCGTAGTTGATTTTTATTTCATTATAATTTGTTTTCGTTATTTTAGCCGTTTATGTTCTGAAGTTTTGACTCAAAGTACTAATGTAATCAGGTTTTATCACCATGTACAGTTGCTATTATTACAGTTGTAATAATTGGGCGGGGTCTTTTTAATCTTTTAGGTTACTGTTATATAAACACAAACCTATAAGCGTTGACGCTCTTACCTGGGGCTATCTGATCTTTACTATTTTCTCATGATGTTTAGATCAAATCTCAGCGTAGTTGCAGAGACAGATATACTGACTTTGAATCAATAACTATTTTCTAGTAGATTTTATTACTCCTTAATGAATGTGTTAGTTACATGCGTTACGTACTAACTGCGAAGGATACACATAATCAAAATAGTTTCGTTTTAAATTTCGTGAAGTTTCTTGTTTTCATTTTATTTATTTATTTTTTTTTTTTTAAGTTTTATATAACTACTTTCGTTCTCAAAATAAAAAAAAATAAAAAAACTTTTAAGGCAAAATGCTGCTTCAAGGATACAAGCTTTCAAGTATCTGTACTTAGGCTGTGGGTGCTTTTTAATTTTGGTTCTTTTGGCTTTTTGTTCCTCTACTAAATGTACTTAGTTAAACTATTAGTATTGAAACTAAGCCTTAGTTAGCGCTGAATTTTCGCATGATATGTTTATTAGCAAAGAAAGCTAAGGAAATCTGTATGAAAAGTGTGAAAGAAGCATATGATTTGCCTGTTTAAAAATTATCGTAGATGAAGGCTAGAAATAGCAATAAAAAGAAGGCATTTAAAATATAATTCTGGAGCAGATTTAGTAATGTAAGCTACAAAATAGTTTAATTGAATAGGTAGCCCAAGACGTATAATAAAGGCTTTACACAGGAAAATGGAAACTTTGGTAATGGAAGGTACTAAGCAGGGTATAAGATGATAATTAGAGATCGGAGTTCAATTAGAATCTGCAATTAGATAGACTAAAGAAATCAGTTAAGCCTATTAATTCGGTTTAGATGATGAAAACAAAATTTACACAATGCATCTTGAGAACTTCACTTTATTTTTATAAAGAGATCCCTGCACACGAATATGTTAGCTAGATAAAAAACTTGGGAGAGGTTTGAATGTTTACCTATCAAAAAGTTCAGAATGTTTAGTTTCAATTTCATTGTTGGTTTATAAAAAGTTTTGTTTGTTTGTTTTTTTTATTCTTGGTTTGTAATATAAAAACAGAGGAAAATAAAAAAGGTTTTGGCGGTTTGGGACTTAATCTGAAGGGTGGAAATGAAGAATTATTCGTGTTCGCATTTTGTATTGCATTTTGTTAATGTTTTTTTGATTGTTTGATGTTAGATAATAATTGTTCGTAGATACGTAGTTAGTTTGCTTATGCACATTCGCTCTAAGCGGCTAATTAGACGTAATCAGATATGTGTTCTAGTAATGCTCAATATGCTATTAAAAGATTTCTAACATTGTTTGGTATTTTTGTTTTATGCATCGTACAAATCAATCCATTCATCAATCATTCACCTGAATATTATAAAGATATCAACGCCAGCAACGAAAGGAGGGCTTACTGCCCAATGCGGATAATCTGACATTTTCACCGTCTCGTATTAAATGTCATCACCCGAAATGTCCAAAGTACAAACATCGAAAACCGTCTAGTATACAGGATCAAATGATAACTGTGATGGTGCCACTGAATTCGAATAATAATGTTAATAGCAACAACAACAGTCAAGCGAGCCAAAATAGTAACAACACAAACCACAACAACTATCAGCAACAGCAGCAGCAGCAATCACAACAGCAACAGCAGCCACAACGAACTCCAACAACGGCAATCCAACCGCTAAAGACAATAGCGACTTCATCATATGGCAATGTTGGCATAAATACAATTCACACGATCCACAATAATAATATTAATAACAACAACAACAACAATAACAACAGTAACAATGGCGTCGTGCGTGAGCATTCTTCCTCCGATAACACAGAACAGTCTTCCGACAATGCCAACAAACGCTCCTCCAGCCTAAGACGATCAACGAAAAACCAGTTGAAACCCGAAACCTTGGACCAACAGCAGAAGACCATACTACTCAAGCTACCGCAAAGTATTACCGATTCGGAACAATTAATTGTAAGTTACAAATTATTCTACTCCTATTCTCTGTTTAGCTGCGTTAGGTTTAAACACTGGACATGACTAGCTAGTTAGGCAAAGCATGCCAGCTTAGAAGGATACGATTTACATGCACACAAACGTGTATGTGTAGGCATGCTCTGCATGGCTTCTTATGCATAGCTGCACTGTGAGAAATTTATTTTTAAACTATGTGCAACAATAATAATAATATTTACAGTTATAATCAAAAACCATTTGCTACCGAAATAGCTTTTCCAATGCCTCTCATATACCGAACATGTTAAAAAATTGTTTTTAAAAATAAAAAAACATATCCGGTTTCAGAACGAAGCTTAAAAAGAAAAGCAGAAACATTCAACATTTTTTCCATAACAGTTCTCTTCGTTAAGAGAATTGAGAAAATGAGAGCCCCTTGGTGTTAGTAGTTTTTTGAAGAACAGCTATTCCTTCTATTAAACGGTTTCCTATTGCTCTTATGAGATGAAAATAATTTGCAGAAATTGTTTAGCATGTTGATTTCTACGGTTACGGTTTCACACTTCACGATATTGTTGAAGATCCCTTCCACTGTATTACTGAAGGGATAACTGTATAAGTTTAGGCACAAAATTGCAATTTGCAGTGTGTGAAATTTGCAGGCATTTGTCAGTAGACCTTTATGACCAGGATGCTATATGCCAGGATAATCGCAGTTAATTGCACGATTGTTTAGCTTAAAACTTATTTAAATGTTTATTTAATCTTCTTTCGTAGCTGCAGTTGGGAAACTTAGGCAAGGTACTTTAAAGAAAAGTTTACGCAAATCAGTCATGACGCTTTTAATTTTCAGTTTTGTAAATAAACACAATTCGCTTTGTTATCATTACCAAAATGCATAAATGAGTTAAAAAAAAAGAAAAAAAAAAAAAGAAAACCAAAAACCCAAAATGTAAAACTTTTCAAAAATAAACAACAGTGAAGAATTGCCAAAACGCACAAAGGCTACATTTATGGTACTTGTGAAAAGTATTTTATGCTTGACAGATGCACTTGGCAGTTTTCACTGTATCCACACGCACTGTACATTATACATACATATGTATATTATATATGGTATTTGTATGCAATTATAAGTAGAATGCAATAATATGTGGCTTAGTAACAAGTAGAGTATGCATCGAGTATCGTTGTTTCTAACATTATATATTTTAACAGAACAATCCATGCACATCGGGCTTTCTCAGTCCGCCCACTTCGACCAATCGCCGTCCCTCGGTTATGTTCAACGAGTATGTGCTGTTGCATACGCCGCCGGCACTGAGCGAAACGGCAATGGAGAAGAATGTTGTCTCCACAGAGAAAATGACACAGGCCGGCGATGGCAGTATCTGGCAGGTGTGTAGACGTCCTATATATAATATATATATACGAGTATATATAATAAAAATAATAATTTTAAATATAAATAAAAATACCATAATTAATTCATGCATGCACGCAAACACAGGTCAATTTACCACAATCAATCGGTACCATTGCCAATCCGTATGCAGACTGCTCGGACTTGGGTATACACGACGCGATGACATGTCAAGAGCTTTTAGCATTTTCTGTGGCCTTTTCAGCGGCGTTGCCAACGGGTCAGAGCACGCTCGAATCATTTTACACATCGTTGGCACGTTGTGATCCACACACAATGGAAGCATTGCGTGTGCAGAGCAAACGTGCCAACAATGTACAGGCACAGTCACAGTCGCAGTCTCAGCATTCGCAGTCGACGACAGCGCAAATGGATAGGTCAAATCAAGCGGCTATGATTGAGCAGCAACAGCAGCAGCAACAGCAGCAGCACCAACGACGTAAGCATTGCAATACAAATAGTAATGCTATTGGATATGCCAATAATAACAACAATCACAACATCAACAACAATAACAACAACAACAACGCGCACCCAACTGGCAATCAATTGACCACAGTGCACAGCAATAGTCAGAGCAATGCAACAGCCATAACGAGCGCAACGCCAGCAGCGGCCACAACAACAACAATTGCAACAACGGCGACAACAGCAATGCCAACCGGTAACTACATGGAAGATTACTCCTGCTGCTATGATCTCTACCAGAATGCGCTGTCGCCCGTGGACGAGAAGAAGCAGCATTCGATGCTAAGCGTGATACGCATCTATCGCAGCATCTCGCGCGTCTGCAGCTACGTGAGGCGCTACATACGGCGCCTGGTCGAGCACAAGTACTTCCAACAGGGCATACTGCTGGCCATACTCATCAATACGCTGTCCATGGGCATCGAGTATCACAATCAGCCGGAGGAATTGACCGCCATTGTGGAGACAAGCAATATTGTCTTCTCTTGTATTTTTGCCTTTGAAATGCTGCTCAAAGTCGTCGCCGAGGGTCCCTTTCGTTATATCGCCAATGGGTTTAATGTCTTCGATGGCATCATCGTTATACTCAGGTATATAGCATCAACTGCACACATTCACATTACACTCACCAATAACAATAACAAGAACAACAACAACAATCAATCAATCAAACCTGTATCGCCATAGTGCCATTGAGATATGCCAACAATTCCTGGGCAACGGCACCGGCAGCGGCGGTTCTGGACTATCCGTACTGCGGACGTTTCGCCTGCTGCGCATACTCAAGCTGGTGCGCTTCATGCCGAATCTACGCCGGCAATTGTTCGTGATGCTGCGCACCATGGACAATGTCGCCGTCTTCTTCTCGCTGCTCGTCCTATTTATATTCATATTCAGGTAAGTGTCGCCTTTCCATAAATTAGAGTTCATGTTTTATGTCCCTAATCCCTTACGTATGTACTTATTTCCGCACCATTCACTGAATTGCGGTGTATTGCCGGCACTTTTACGTTTCTTAGCAACGCTGACGGCGGCATGTGTACCATAAACGCAAAGCAAACGTAACTAAAACAAAATTGCAAAAGCAATTGAATAGAATATTCGATTTAGGCGAACCAGCCAATTAGCTTCTACTTCCATTGTTCGCTACTTACACGAAGCATTATAGTCGGTTAATTTGGAGTCAAATGTAGACTCGGTTTAAGCTCCCAAAACATGGGAGTGCATTGTTATGCAGCATGTTCATGATCTTCTAATACTTAGAACTTCAGGTGAGGATTATCTTTTGTTACGGTTAACATCTTTGCGTAGTGTCATTTTCAAGATCGGATTTATGTGGGACTGCTTCGTATGTACATGCCAGCAGAAGCATTTTCGAGATATAAATTTATTTTTGATGCCTAGTAGAGAACTACAGGCTTTAGAACTCAGGGATCTCACAGCGACTATTCTCAGGTTTGTAATTATAATTATAAGAGATTAAAAGTTTTACGTTGATTCTAAAGGAAAGGTTTTATCAAACGGACATTCCCTGGGGAAGGTCAACTTTAGAATCTTACGCTACAGGTTTGCATACACTGCGAGACAACTTTGACAAGTGCGAAATATATCACTGCGCACAAACATCCGAAGCTTCCTTGTTATTGCCATCGAAGAGTATTTTAGTTGGGTTTTTCGATTGATATTCCTAGCACTGCAGACTTGCAGCTTTAGTGGGGATACCACATGGCTGTGTGGTATTTTTTTTTAAAATCATTTTAGGCCCGAATCCGATACACTGCTTTGAACACACACTCGTCGCGTTGCCAGGAACACGTATTAGCTGCAATCAGGCAAATGAAAAGATGCAATAAATGTAAATTGCTTAAAGCTATTAGCGGATAACTAATTAGTAACTAACTATGTTACTAATAATCTAATCTATGTGTATTTTCCACTTAATTATTAAATCAACTGTCAGCTTTTGGACACTTACAAATTCTTGAGAATAAAAAAAAAGAAAAAAAAAAAAAAATGAAAAAGCTAAAGTAGTAGCAAAATAAAATAAAATAACTACAATGGATGTTTGTATATGTCCAATGTTTAGTTCACTTTGGCAGTTTCTCAATGCAGTTTTAGATTTTTATATTTATGCTTAGCTACACGTATATACGATATTCGTAGGTTTATTTTAAAATTTAGGTGCCTTTCAATTAGTTTACTGTTGCTAGTACTAAAACATTCGTGTACACGATGCGCTGATGTTGTGATGGCGCAGTTTTAATTAAATAAAACAAAACAAAAAGAAAAAAAAAACAAAAAAAAAATTTATAAATAAAGTAAAAAAGCAAGAAAACTAAAGCCAGACTAAACGCGCGTAACAATAAAAATTTTAAACAAAAAAAAATTTTTTTTTAAAGTTCTCTTCTTTCAACTTTGTCATACTGCCCCCGCTGTCGTACTCTCTGCGCTATCCTTACTGCCATCTACTACTGTACTACGCTACTACATACAATGCTTAAGATTAATTACGTTCTCTCCTACTCTCTCTCTCACTCTCTGTCTCTAAAAATCGCTATTTAGTTTCTCTTAACTTATGCTACTTATACCTCATGAGCAGACGAAAAAAAAAAAATCAAAAAAAAATTTATTAAAAAATTAAAAGTACAATATTTATCATCAAAATTTGCGCCTTATATCCTCAACATAATTTTCTTCGTATTAACGTATTTAAGTAAAGTTTCAAAAGTTTAACCATTTTTTGCAGTACAATTCAATTTAATAACAGCCCATACGCAATATGTAGTTAGTGCAACTTTATTGTCTGTTGCCTCGACTTGAAGTACTTCTTGCCTTTATTATTAACATACACAAATTATAAAATTTTTTTATATACAATTTGTTCTTTTTTTCTTTTTTTATTGTGTTCTTTACGTATTTTAATCAACAAATTTACACCATTTTAAAAACCAATATATATTCAAATTTAACATGCAATTTATGCTTTATTCTGCAAAATCTCACTTGCCTTTGGCATCGCCACAGACCTAAGGCAGTCACGTTTATTTTAAACAACATAATACAACAAATACAAAACGCTTTAGCAACACGTTTTGCCTTTATTTTCGTTTCATTTCGGTTTTTCTTTGTTATGTTTGTTTTTTTTTTGACATTTTTTTAATTTTATCTACTTTTTAAAGTACGTTTCCGTTTTGCCAGCCACAAGTTTTTTCTAGTTTTCACAACTAAGTACAAAATAATAATAATAATAATAATAATAAGCTTAAATCAATGTGTGTGTCTTTGCCTTTTAGCATTTAGCAGTTATTAACTTTTAATAATTGTCTTTGAACAAACTTTTAAAAAAGAAAAGCAAAAGCAAAATTAAATAAACAATGCAGTACAAATTGTTAAAAAAAAAAAAAAAAAAAAAAAACTATCTATTACAAAAGCTAAAAGTATATACATACATACGTAAATGATTGCAAACAACGCTTGCTGTGTAGCTTGGAAATTGGATTCAGTTGGTGTGTGCTGGTATATAAATATTTTTGAAATACTCGTACTCGTATACCATACATAATTCGTATATACCCTAAATAAATTTTCGTAAGCAAAAGTTAGTTGCTCTGTTTCATACTTAATTTATAAATACACAAACAATAAAAAAAAAACAAAAAATACAAAGTATATTCAAATAAATAGTAGCTAGTTGCCAAAAAACAATTTAAAAAAAGCGTAAAATATTTGTTGCAAATTTAAACAAAATCGAAAGAAAAAAAAAACAATAATTCGATTATTTAATCAAACATAAAAAGTCGGCTATGCGCGACTATGACATATGCTGCAGCCATAAGATAAACAAATACTAACTTGGCATTCATATATATGTACATACATATGTACATACATATATCGGCAAGGCTGCAGTTTATGCAAAACAACAAATTTCATTTCTTTTTCCCTATCTTTTTTTTTCTTTTTTTTTTGCTAACTATAACTATTTCTTCTATATTATGTAAAACCAACATGCATACATAAGTCATGATTTATTAACTATTTTGCCATGGCTTTTCTTGTTTGCTGGATTTTGCCTAATTTACAATGGTTGCAAACCTTTTAACAAAAGTTGCCTTCATGCGATTCACTAGCAAAGCAACCTCACCTTGGCATTGGAACTGAGTTGTGAGGTTAAGCCGTTTACCGTACAGTTATGTACAAAATACGGTCTGTGAGCAATAAAAAAAAGATCACTGCAACCTAAAACATTAACTTGCTCTAATACCTTCATTTTGGCTATCAAAGTCCTAACAGCACATGAGCAGTCGAAAGTTTTGCATCCTTATAGCACATTAGCGTACGACTTCAGCAGCTATAAAACGCAATTCCCAACTCAGGCGATAATTCAACAAGTATTGCAGAAAATGTAACTTAGCCGTGGCTCATGCCTAAGTTTGAAAGTATGCCTACCAATACTCCAGATGGGATATGCTTTTTTCCCCAGATTCATTGCTCATGTGTCATTGATTTGGTTCGCATTTTTTAACGCCATTCAGCGGGATCTAACCCAAGCAATGCTAGTTTTGCCTTTTATTTATTTAACACTTTTTTTTTTTGGTTTTTGTTAATTATTAAATTAATGAACTACCTTCTATAACTAAAACAACTTTACTATTTTCCACTCTAATACGCTCGCTCTTCTTCTTTATCTCTCTTCTTCTCTCTATAATACATTTCTCTTTCTTGCTCTGTACAAAAATATTCTACTTATAACTGTATGACCTATTCAATGCATTTACATAACTAAACTACTTAACTTAAATCTTAACTACTTACTTATCAATTAAAAACCTACTACATTAATAATAATCTTAATAATCATAACATTAATAATAATAATAATAATAATAATGACTTATTTATTTATTATAAATGAACGCATTAAAAAACCAAAACAATTTTATATACAATATATATATTTTATTAATTAAAACAAAATATATATATACATATGTATATGTTTAAAAAAAAAAATATATATACCAAAAAATATTTTAATTAATAAATGTATACCAACTACAACAATAACAACAATCAACAACAACAACAATTTAGTATACTTGGCATGAATCTGTTCGGATGTAAATTCTGCGAGAAAATTAACGGAGAGATGATATGCGATCGTAAGAATTTCGACAGCCTGCTATGGGCGCTCGTCACAGTTTTTCAGGTAGAATTTCACAGAATATCTAATGCATTCATAAATACCAATAATAATAATACCAATAATTACTATAAGCCTTAACATACGATACGCTCTATATATACTATATATATACATATATATATATATTAATATATATATTTACATATGTACTATATGTACAACTCATTTGATTATTATTGTCAAACATTTGTTTGTTCGTACGTGCGTTCGCTCGTTCGTTTGTTTGTTTGTTTGTTTGTTGGTTTGTTTCGTGCTTTCTGTTTGACTGTGCGTGAATCCTTTCTTTTTCTTTTATGGTTTTGCTTATATTTTTTATTATGCGTTTAACTATGTTTTGCATTGATTTTCAATTTTGTTTTGGTATTAGTACAAATTGTAAGGAAACATTTGTATATATATATATATAAAACAAAAAAAAAAAAAAAAAAAAACAGATTCCAATTAACAAAAACAGTTCATTCATAATGCAAACATTTAAAACAACAACAGAAGAGCATACTCTGCAAACTCGTATATACAAAACTCGTAACTTGCCTGCCGAGCTGTTATTGCCTTAAAAGTTAGTTAATTCTTTTAAAGGATTTAATTTTATATGTTTTGTATTTTTTTTTTTTATAATTTAAACATTTGAAAGTATTCTTTTTTTTAATTATATGTTTTTAATTTTTTTTTTTTTTGTGACAACTCATTGCGCTTTTTTACTTATGTTCGCCTTGACTTTAGACAAATGTGGAAAATAAGTATACGTGCTAACAACAAAATGCTGAAGTTCGTTCTTAGTGTATGTCTAAATACAAAACAAAAAAAAAAAAACAAAATTTTAATAAAAAGTTTATTAAGTTCGCATGTTACAGTTCAATTCAATTCAAATAACTCTGTATATTATCTGTATATAAGGCAGGTGTATATATGTATGTATATATGTACATTTGCGCCAAGAGCTGAGCCAAATAAGCCAATGTACAGGTAAGGCCAACACACAATATGCATATACTAGCAGCAAAGTGTATAAAAAGCTAAGATTTATTAATAAAAAATAATTATTAAAAAACAAAACCAAAATTAGTTAAAAAAAAAAAAAACAACAACACTCAGAAGCTATAATTACAAAAAAAAAAAAAAGGAATCATGCGTTTAAAAAAATAAAAAACCTTTAAGTTCCCCAAACTAAATAAGATATCAAATCTACTAAAGTTGGGTAAATAAACTTTTGCTGCATGCCTTCTTCCTGTGCTCTATTATGCTTATATTATATAATACATGTGCTATGTATATAGTTTTGTTGTTTGCCTAATATTCACTTTATGCAATTTAGTAAGCACGGCCTACGGATCTATTGCCTTATAAGTTACTAAGTTGCCAAACGGCACCACTGTAGCGCACATGTGTATGTAGTCGAGTGTACTAATTAGTTTCTAAGATATTAGTTGCCAGCTAAATAGATGCATGCCTATGTACAGCTACAATAAATTGCCTATTACACAAAAAAACAAACAAAAAAAAAAAACAAAAAAGTAAAGTACTGTTGTTTGCACACAATACTACATACACGCTAAAGAAAATTACCCGTAGTTCGACCCCGTTGTATAACATGCATTCGTACATACATTACAGATTTCTATGCGCATTAGACAACTACTTGCATTGTACTCACTGCCACGCCCCATTACAATGAAACAAAGCAGATGCAAACAGCAACAACAACAATAATCATTGCACAAGCCAAGCCATGCGCCTGCAGACTTAAACACACATACAAATATACAAGTATATAAGTACATGCATACATACATAGATAGTGCATATGTACATGCTTTTAGTTACATACTACGTACAAGTAAACTCGTACATAATCTTTTCTATGTCCAACATTGCATAACTCGTTCTGCAAAACATTTCTGCTATTTTTTATTTTCGTTTCCGTTCACCAAACTTGCAGGGACCGTTAAAAAAAAAAAAAGAAAAGAAAACAAAAACAAAACATGCGAATAATATTAAAATTAAAAACAAAACAAAAAAAAAATTAAATAAATTCAGTAAATAGGTTTAATGTACATAAACTTACTTAAACAAGTGAACACGAATTTTTACAGTTACTTACAGTTTATACCATATATATATATATATATGTATATTTTCCAAAATAGTTAAAAACATTTTTTTTTTAAAGCAACGACAAAAAAAAACAATGCATATATAAATGTACGTTACAAATGTTGTTATCTCCACAGTTATCCAACAGAAAAATATTTTTGTTCCTATTTTTGTTCACAAGTTTTATTTATACCTATGTTTTTATGCCGACAACCCTTAAAACAACATTAATAACAAAAAAAAAACAGAAAAAATTAAAACAAATACAATCAACAGAAAAAAACAACAGCTATATATATACATATATATAAATAAATATATCTCCATATGCATATATACGAGTATATTTTACTATATATGCATATATTATATTTACTCGTATTCAACTTTTAATAGTCGTAAATATAAATTATATACTCAATGCAAAAAAACAAACAAAAAAAAAAAAAAGAAAAGGGAAAATAACACAACATAAACCATTTTAAATAAATTTATAAAAATACAAACAAACAACAACAAAAGCTGAGCATATAAATATATATATATAAAATACTCGTATATACAAACCTACAGCATTCTCGGCATGTATCTGTTTGGCGGTAAGTTTTGTAAATTTTTGGACGAAACCGGACTCGAACGTGAATGTACATGTCCTGAAATAATCAGCCGACATCCTCAATGCGAATGCGATCGTAAACACTTCAACAACATTTTGTGGGCAACAGTAACAGTCTTTCAAGTAAGAACACAGCCAATTGACCCAAAAAAAAAAAAAAAAAAATAAAATCATTTACAAAAAAATACCTACCTACATAAGCACATTTACTCGCATATATAATATATATACACATATATAGATAAACAAGTATATATGTATCACGTATATATATATATATATTTGATTTCATTATTTCCGTTTAGTGATTTTCCACTCTTCATTTTATTATACTCTACCAACTTAACTTACTTTACGTTTTTCAGTTAAGCTTAAGCGTTACGTTTTTCGTAAACCGTTAACCGTAAAAGCCATATACGCACACAAACAATTTATCGCGCACTAGTACCCCAGCCAATCAAACAACCAACCAACCAACCCAGTCAACCCAGCCAACGTGTTTCGTTTTCAAATCAAAGTCAATGTCCTTTAAGCCAAGTGTGCTCCACTGTTAGCTTAGCGTTTGTTTAGCAGTTCATCATAACAGTTTTTTTCTTTTGGATTTTCATTAATGTAAAAAAAAAAGTTTTTACTTAACTTAACTTAGTGACTTTTTGTATGATAAGTATATAAATGATTTTTAACATAATATTTTATATATTCCATATATATAATTCTTTTTTAATTAGACAAATGGCATTAAGCCCGTAGCATTTTTGGCAGTTCACTGTCTTCGCCGAAAAGTACTATCACAGAGACTGTTGATATGAGTTGTCTCTGGTATTATGTAACAGTTTTGCCTGAATCGTACATCCAATAGCTTATACTTAGTAGAACAAAGGCGGCATGCCTTGAGAACTCGACTAAGAAGGCTTTTGTATAGAGTTTGCTATATTTCAGTTAAATAATATTTTAAAAACGTGTAACAAAATTAAAAACGATAAGGAAAACATTACACAGAGAAAAAGTTTTTGAGACGGGATGTACATCCAAGGGCCTTTGTATGAGCAATTTGACTTAAATGCAAAATTTTGCTATTAAAAAAGAGC